>JANDJT010000103.1:1550936-1568247 GCA_024331685.1 Stegophilus panzeri | reverse complement strand
AGAGAGAGAGAGAGAGAGAGAGAGAGAGAGAGAGAGAGAGAGAGAGAGAGAGAGAGAGAGAGAGAGAGAGAGAGAAGTACTCACATGGCTGCACCACAGGAACTTTGGGTCCTTGATGAGAGCCTGTTCAGTCAGCTTCTTATGGAAAAGATCATAGACCTCCGGCTCCAGGCACTCCCTCAGCTGGTGTACACACACACACACACACACACACACACAAGACATTCCTAAAAGTGTCAAACGTTCTCTTTGCCCTACAGGCCATTATTAATAGTCTAGTTTAATTTTTGTCCCATTAGTGTTGCCGTAGCTCAGCTCTGTATCGTTTCCTGAGCCGACGCCTTTAGTCACAGTGCAGCGGCCGGCCCATCCTAAACCATACGCTGAGAAACGTTTAAAACTGGCGACTCAAATGATCCGTATATTCTGCGTTTGTACTTTACGTGCTTGATCAGCTTCAGCGTTTTAGCAACGAAAGATACCGAAGCAGCCACAGATGTATAATCGTTTAAACGCATCATTTAAAGTAGACTGTAACATTATTAACCCTTTATGTTCAGACTAGGCCAGGACAGAACTTACATTCTACTCAGAGTTTCTAAGAGACGTTTGTCTCCGTACCTGGATGTCCAGAGTGGAGAAGTAGCTGTTGAGGTGTTCAGGGTCGTTGATGTCGGGTTCGGAGCACACGGGACACACCATGTCCCTGATGTGTTTGTCTCTCATGGCGATGGTGAAGTGCTGCTTAAAGCACTCGCAGCAAACAGAGCACTGGCACGATGTCAGAGACTGCATCTGAGGAAGAGGAAGCGAGCGAGCGAGGAGTAACAACAAGAGGAGGGGGAAAAGAAAAAAATGGGAAAAGGAAATGTTGCTAATAAGTGAAGCAAGCTAATAACTGTGTGTGTGTGTGTGTGTGTGTGTGTGTGTGTGTGTGTGTGTGTGTGTGTGTGTGTATATGGTACCTTGCTGTGGGGAAACAAGGACAGACAAATAGGGCACTCTTTCGCCAACACACGACGGATGAAGTCACGGTCATGTGACTCGCGCACGGCCTGTACCACGTCCTCCAGCGTGTAGGGGGCGCCAGGGTCACGCAGCAGAGACAGGGCTAACTCACAGCGCCCCCAACTGGGCAGATTGTACATGGCGAGGAGCCTGCGACACACACGCTGAAACACACACACACATGTATATAAACCGGAAGTCAGCAGACGGCAAACAATTCTAAACTATAATTAACATTATTGTTATCTGCACCACATTGCTGTTGGATTCTGAATTCTGATTGGTCAGAGGCTGTTGATTAATTTTCTATAACAGCAGCTCTGACAGTAGCGCATGTAGTTAATTATGTGGCTAATAATTACTACATGAATTGTATTTAAATTGTAATTAGGTGCTCTCACACCTGCTTGTCTGGGTGGTTGATGTCGATGATGGGTTCAGGTTCGTCGCTCCACATGCGCTTGTGGAAATGCTCCAGCAGGGGACGCTGCAGCAGCACCAGAGCTCCTTTCACCTCACCGCCGCTCTGCCTCAAAGCCTCCTCGCAGGCCGCCGAGTCGGTGAAACCAAGAGAGGCTAGCTCCTTCACCTGACAGCACACACACGCACGCAGAAAGACAGAAAGAAAGTGAGGAAAGAAAGAAAAAAAGACACAAAAAGAGAAAGAAAGCGTGACAGTGAAAGTAAGGAAGTAAGCAAGGAGTAATGACAACAAAGAAAGAAAGACTATCAGAAAGAAAGTATGAATGAAAGAAGAGCAGCTTGTGTTTATATTAATGCGCTTGTGCTAATAAGTTGTGGTTTCTATAGTAACGGCTCATTAAAGCTGTAACTGTAAGTTTTCCGGCGTCTTCAGGACAGACGCGTCACCTGACACGTTTTGTTTTTTTTCCCTCTTATTAACTTCGAGAGAGAGAATAAAGAGAGGCTGGTGTGGGAACGACTGTTTATAGAGAACTAACGTGTATCGCAAACGTTTCGCAACAATAAATGGATAAAAAAAAAGTTCTTTCATTAATTACAATTCTGACTTGTTGGTGAATTGATGTGGGTAAGAGGAATAAAAACACTTCGGGGCTTGCTGTTAAAGATAAACAATCCACGCTGGGGTAACAATAACTTCGCATTACTGATTTCGAGGTTTTCTAGAACAGCAGGTCACAGAGTGTTTGACTGCTTACATAATTATCATAAAGTGCAGCTTTAAATTACATGCGTGCTAAAAAGAGAACATCCCTGAAGATTTTGTTTTAAACATACTGTTAGTCACATGACGTTTAGGACAGATTTTACACGCATATTTTTGAAAGATTTTATGGTGAAAACGACTTGAATGCACGTGCGCTGTATCCTGAAACTCACCCTAGCGAGGCGGTCCCTGAGCGCCTGCCTCGCCGCTTTCTCACTGTCGCCCCCTGCTGTGAGCCAGGCCTGCTTGGCTTCGGCTCTGGATAAAGGCACGCAGGTCTTCTGGGACTCGCCGTGATGCACAGCTGTAGTTTGGAGAGGTTTGGGCTTGTGCTGGAACGACGCAGCCATGGCACAGATCTCGTCCAGCCTGTGAGGCAACTCCGTCTTCACCCAATCACACGGCGTCCCGCTGATGCCCCCCGAAACCCTCAGACTCGTGTACACCTCTTCGGGGGTCACGCCCTTCCCCTCAGCCTCCTGAGGAAAAAAAAAAATTGAACGTAGGAACAAAAAAAACCCCTCAACAACAACGCTTTGCTATTATAACCTTAACGTTACGTACTCGGATCAGCTTGATCAGTTTAAGCCCCTCCTCCCGCATTAATCTCTGCCTCTTCAAATCCGGATCCTCCACAGGCGGACTTTTCGGCGTGACGTCCTTAATCGGGGAGGGTGGGAGGGGTTTAGAAGGCGACGGGGCGGGGTCTGATCTCGCCAGGTCGCACATTTCGCAACGGGGTGACGGCGTTTGGTTGGCGTAAGTACAGAACTGACAGATCCACTGAAGAAAAAAGAAAGAAAAGCAACAACAAGAGGCTATAAATTCACACAGATGGCTGCTTAGCAGGTGTCTCTTCAAGTTAAAAATACAGTTTGCACGTTTACACTCCTTCTTGTGAATGGATGGATGGATAGACACGATAATTTGCAGCAACATCAAAACGAGCAGTCGAAGAAAAGACACTTCCAGACCAAAATCCCAACAACAGTTTCAATTTCAGTCAGAATTACGTCATAGCGAGGTGGAAAGATGTTGTCTTGTCGTTGTTTTTTTTTTTTTTTAGACAGGAAGCTAAGGGCCAAGAAGGGAGGAGCCAAAAAGAAGCAAAGTTGCTTAGCAACAAGTGTTATTGCGTAAAGCAAATTTCCTAGCAATCTCTCTCAAAAAAACAATGACAAGACAACTGTGAAATTGTAGGCGGGACTTTGGTTTCGGCCATCGGGATTTGATTGGCTGGTGAAAAGTGCGCGTTCCCAAACAAATACGGAGACGCTAGTGGATTATAGAGGACAAATGGGGAAAAAAAATCGCCCCGTGTCTGCGGCCATATTTAATTGAGGAGGTGACTTGTTTGTTCACCATCACGAGCATCTCGAGCAGCTCAGGGGCGGGACACGTGCCATAAAATGATTGGCTGTCGATCTATTTCGCAATACTTATATATAAAATATCAGTGGCTGTATTTTCCTACTGTGGATATCGTTTCGACTGAATATTCGTTCGTCTTTAAGGCTGATTTGTAGGAAATGTACATTTACACAATGAAACACGCGTTACACTCTTGGTTTTTAATTGACTCCTCCCTTCTTCTTGACCCAAGAATACCTGTCAATCAAAACAATGTACACATAATTCAAATGTATTTGTATAAATTAATCAGTTTTTGTGCCACAATGAATCCCACTGTAGTGCTTTGAAACATTTCTAACTCATTTGTATAGCAAATTATGGTGTAGCTGGATGCCTTGATTCCTAGAATTAATTCCTAAATTAATTTATGCAAATTAAACCTAAGCTCCACCCATGACCCTGATCCTCAGGGCCTGAATCTCAAAGCATGTTGCAGTGAGACGGTGAGTGAGTACCTGACTGGTGTCTAACAGTCCTGCAGGAAACGGCATGGGTCGAGAAGGCGTCACGGGAGGGCGTGTGGCCAGACGGGGGCGCTCACACACCTCACACAGAATACTGCTGCCGGAGTTCACCACCGTGCAGCTCTTACACTGCCACTCTGATTAAAATAAAAACACACAGGAAACTGTGACAGACTTCCAATTTATCGTGACTGAACGCAACGGACTTACAATTACAAACGTATCCGAATTCACTTATAATTGAAGAGTAAAAAAAAACACTGAAGAGTCTCAAGACTCCACTCAATTATATAATATACACTATCCACTATAGGAGCTTTGGTGAGAATGATTTAACAGCACTACAGGGTGGCTGCACATGGAGTGTGTGATGAGAAGTCCTTCATTAGAGACTATTTTATGATTTCTTCACTTAGCAAGCGGTAGAGTTTTAGCCTGTACCTCAATGCTGTTATACTGTGATGAAGTGGAGTTTCATTATTTTCCTAAAACAGTATTAAAAGTGTTTCATTCCTCTTATATTACAGCGATCTGCCAACAATTACAATGTTTTCTTTATTAAAGAACAACACTGTTCGTTTTATCCGTTTATAGTTATATTTAATGCTTAATGCCGTTTTACTGAGAACTCTTACTGAACGTTACAAAGCCCTGACGCTGGAGACTCCTTAAATAAACATCTCCTTACAGAAAATTTCACCATATCGACGTGCACGCAGCTCAATTATTATTATTATTATTATTTTTTTAATTATTAGTCATTAGCGGACGAGCTGTTACTTTAGCATTTTGATATAAACCTATAAGATTTGCCGCCGCAGCACTGTGAGAGCTGTTTACTGTCATAGAAGATTAATCAACACCTTCTGGGAATTCACGTGCCCTCTCATAAAATATTTTAGCTGTGTACTTCCTTGTCTTCTTCTTCTTCTACCCTGCTTTCTGCTTGCGACCGATCATGGGACACGTCTGACTTGATCTGACTGTGAACTTCTGTAGTCTTTAAGCCATAAAGAAGCTTATACATAGTGTTTTTTTTATTATTTTTTATTCAGGTACAGCTTCTGAAATGTGCAGTTGAAAAGCACTATACAATGTTTTATAGCTATGAGTCTCCATGTAAAGCCAGAGTGATGTACCGAGACAAATGACGTACATCTTGTTGACTGACCTGTAATGGTAGATGGCTGTGGAGGATCTTCCTGTACAACCGGGGCAGTGGAGGCCAGACGAGGGCGCTCACAGGTATTACACAACACCTGCTGCAGAGTGTTCACCGTCGTGCAGTACGAACAATGCCACGTGGCCAGAGACCCGCTGTGATGGACAGTCATCGGTTTTGTATTCATTTGGAAAGTCATACCAGAAGATATCTCTGAGGATGCATTTTTGTTGAATTACACTACCGGTCAAAAGTTTGTGGACACTCGACTGAAATGTTTCTCATGATGTTAAAAATCTTTTGATCTGACGGTGTGTGATTAAATGTTTGAAATAATCTTTTTTTTAAACGGACGACTCGGAGCGAAATATTCCAAAAAGCAGCAGATATGAGTCCAGCGTCGGTGTGAACTCCTTTAATACTGTTTAAAAAACATCTTAGGGAAATTCCTCGAGAAATCGGATGAGAAAACGCCAAGAATACATTTCTGGAAATTCTAGGCAAGGCGGCTGACTTTGAAGATGCTAAAATATTCAATTATTTTGGATTTTTTTTTTTTTTTTTATCACAACATAATTCCCATAGTTCTATTTGTGTTACTCCAGAGTTTTGATGACTTTATTATTATTATTATTCTAAAATGTGGGAATAAAATTAAAAAAAAATAAAGAAAGAGTGCGTCTAAACTTTTGATGGGTAGTGTATGTACTTAAATAATAACCACAGTCTGTATTTTTAGATTTTGTTTCCTTTTTATTTCTTTTTCTTTGGAGTCAAGAATAGAGAAACTCATACAGAATCGATTCCTGGATTCGACTCTCAGAATCGACTCCTTGAATCAAAATCTCCGGATTTTTTTGAACTCAAGCTGTATGTAAGAAAAAAAAGACGGCAAGTGTGTCTATTCCTGTACATGTATACAAAAACATATAATATATAATATATTTCCCCTCTTTTCTCAGCTTCAGAACGGCTTGCTTTTTTCCTATAGACAGCTTTCTGGTCTTCATGTTGGTTTATCCTTTTTAACAACAAATTCAGTCTTCACAGGTGAAACCCAGGGCTCAATCCAAGAGTAGACTTCCAGATCTATTAACTGTTTAAACAATTAATCTGAACAGGACACACCTGGGCAACAACGAACACCTGCCAGTCACACGTTCCGATATTTTTGATCACATGAAAAAATGGGTTTTAAACAAAAGATGACGTGTTCTAAAGTGTTTAACACGTCTAGATATAAGTATGAGGAAACGAAAACTGAAATTCTGATCGGTCGTCTCATTCATCTTCTGATTTCGAACCCAAATGTCTTTTATAGAATTGGCCTTTCTGTTCCGATACTTTCAGATGGGACTAGATGTATATTTTATATATGTATGTAGTGCAAACTGTTTCTAATTTACGCGAAGATAAGATACGTTGGATATTTTAACCCCTTTATTGTTGTTTGAATCTAAACAGTGAACAGCACACGAGTGCGAAACCCACCTGAGTGTTTTGGAGGTTCTGGAGATTGCCACTTGGACCCTGGTGTGTGCGGCGCGAGCCGGGTGTGAGTGGTAGAGTCGGTCGCATTCTACACACAGGCGCTGGGAGCACGTAGTGCAGTGGGACGTCACGAGGAAGATCCCACATATGCCGCAGTTCTCTTCGCAGACAGCTGCAGGAGACATACGGAGAACCTTAGTGAGCTCACGCCTTTCCTTACGCGTTATACCATCTGCATTTAGTCGTTCATTTATCCAAAGCAACACCGGATCATAGAGCAGAGTGGTCTGAGGGGAGGGTTATACTGTTCGTCGTGCTCAAGAATCCGATCCTGGGACGCGAACTCATGCCCTTCTTTCTGGTCACTAATGATCACTCATTGCCCTAGAGCTGTGTGAGACAGGAGTTCACCTGTTGGCTTGGCGGGCGTGATGGGGGAGACAGAGGGCTGAGACGGAGACAGTGTGGGCAGCGAGAGTCTCTCCCATGGCTTCTCGCTGGATGGAGATATCACTAACGCGTCCGAGCTCAATCCGTTATCGTCATCCTGTTGGACCGACACGTAATCACGTCAAGTCAGTCTTTACTTTCAATTCCGTTCTCTCCCTTAAAGTTAAGAGACTAAAGAAGACTAAAAAAAGACTAAAAAAAAAAAATAATAATAATAATAAAAAAAAACGCAAAAAGCATAATCTCGTTCTCTGTATCGGTGCAAGCGCTGACGCTGGAGACTCCTTCCATAAACATTAAATAATAAGTAATTTTTCTTACAGTAAACCTCAGCATATCAACGGACGTACAAGTCTCTACGAACGCGCTCTTACTATAGAAACAATTTTATTAGAAGAAGTGCATTCATTTGAAATAATCCTGTGATTTATCAGACATTGTGTGTATACGTGCTTAAATACCTTCTGAGTGAGAGAGGGGATGATTCTCTCAAAGAACTCTGGGTGAGGATGGGTGTCCTAAATACATAAATAAAGATTATTATTATTATTATTATTATCATCATTATTATTATTAAAACACACAGCACTGACCTTGATGAGCATGTCCAGCTCTGTGCGCAGACTCATGACCTCCAGCGTCACCGCTGCCACTTTGGCGACGTCCGGCTCTGTGACGTCTTCAGGAAAGCTCAGGCCGTCTGCCTGCTGATTGGTGTAGCCATAAAGGCACAGGACGCCCCGCCCACCCTGAGAGAAAATGCTCATTCACTTACACTACTCTTCTCCTTGTCGGCCTGCCATTGGTGCATCTTTCATGTATTACTTCTTTCCTTTGATCAGCTATTTTTTGTTGAAAAGACTACTCTAAAAAATATAGCTCATACTCGTATTTATTTATTTACATACGTAACATATTTATTTATCACAAATCACAATTACAACGAATTAGCAAAAATTGTAATTATATAAATTATTACAAAAATGAAAATAATACATTTGTTTGTTTGTTTATTTATTTATTTATTTATTTATTTATTTAATTTCGTTTATTTATTTGGGTTGGTTTTGGTTTCTTTTTGGAGCCTGAAAATGAACGTATTTCTAGTGATAAAAACTAAAACTATATAAACCAGGCAAGATAAATAAAACATACCTTAATTAAAATAAATAAATAAATAAATCAACCTTCAATTGATCAAATAAATCCATAACGATTTAAAACATTATCAACATGACCGTTCTGTGATTAAAAATGCGTATTTATTTACTTATTTATTATTTTATTACTGTTATAATAACAAATATAAAAATCATGCCTTTGTTTGTTTGTTTGTTTGCATTTAAGCGTACTGCCGTACCAGCTTCGATGGCTATTTCATGGCAAACACAGCAATGAAATTCAGCTTATTAAAAAAAAAATCTAACAATTCTGTGCAACAACTCTATAAAAGATTCTTTAAATTGTCTTGTGATAAAAATTGTTTTCCTAGGTCCATCTAACAAAACAAAGGTGTTGTCTCATGACATTAAAAACAGTGCTAAAAGCCTTTGTGAATGAAAACGCTGCGCAAACAATATTACCATTTTTTCCTACCTACTTTATCTAAATAACTCCCGCACTGTTTATTTAATAGTACATCCATAACAACAGCAGCTCGAGTGCGAAACTAAAGAAACAAACCTTTCTTCACTGATTTACTATGTTTAGCTTGAACGGCTGGAAACTGTGTAAAATGTAAACATGAAAACAATAAGAAACTCTGGAAGTAGTGACAGTGTCACTCACATAGTTTTCAGTGTCACTCACGTGAATAGCGTCCACCGTGGCCCTGAACACCGGGTTGTTGTGTTTCACCGTACGCCAGTACTTGGGTCTGCTGGGGCTGGTCAGGTTGGAGCCGTACTTCTCCAGGATGTTGAGCGCTGTGGATAGTTTCTGCAGGGACGCCATTGCCTGGAAAAAAAAAAAAAAAAGATGTTTTTTTTTTTTTTTTTAAATTACCCCCTTAACTCCCCACTCTGCACAACTGTTTTAGAAAATCAGAATTCACCCTCACCTCTTTCTTGTTGCTCCCAACGCTGTTTTCTACCAGCATGGTCTCTGCGGCAATGTGACGATATTTAGCCGATGGAGGCAGAGAGATGTTGGCCACAGCCGACACGCCGTTCCTGATGTCCTGAGCAGAGCCGGGTCTGGATAAAATCGCCTCAGCCCGGCTCCTCGCTTCCTCCAACTGATCTGACAGCATGGTCGCCACCTGAAAGTGAAAGCACCACAAAAAAGAAAAAAAAAAAGAAAAAAAAAAAAGAAAACAGAGACAGCTGAGCATTCTCACATCCCCATAACAGTATACATTTACCAAAGATTTATGATGTTATAATGATGATGACGTCAAAAGGTGGAGCTGTCATGAAGGTCATCATTATGTAATACAGCTGTATGATTAAGATATGGGTCTGGTGCTATAATACAACATTACATACCTTTAAAAAAAAAACCCGAAAAATATTCAATAAAGACTTAACCCTAAATGAAATTATCACCACATACAAAATGTACAAAGATCAAAAGATTTAAGTTCTTAATTTCGCTGTGATAAGGAAATAAACAGTAGTTCTACCTCGGAATTACATCAGTTTCATTTGATCCTGTGATATCTCGGCGTCTTTTGTTTATGTTTATTCTTTTTCTAAATTAATTAGTGCTGGTATTTTAAAAATACTGAATACGTTCATTAGTTTCCGAATACTTCTGTTTTCTGACTGTGAACAAAAGTGAAAGTTGGCCTGTGTTTCCACTTCCGTATTTCCGTAAACTACGTCTCCTGCGTTTTGATTGGCTGATAGTGGATATACTAACCAATCACAGCGTAGAAGGAAGTGTTTAGACGAATTAGGGATGTTCAAGAGTCGATTTTGGGAGTCAATTCAACGAATCATTTTTACACAGTCGAACACAAATATATGCGGGGAAAAAATCTAGTAAAATAATACTCACTATTATGATGAACAGTGTGAATGACAGGAGGTCTGGGCACAACTATTAACATTATGTTCTAGCGTAATTTAGAGAGCTAACGATTAGCGACGCTATTTTATTGTAAGCCAGTTTTGTCGGCAATTTTACATTTTCTTTCACAATGTTTCCCACAGTAAAGCATTGCTATGATGTGTGTTTTGTTTCATAAACACATTTATCTATAGTGACGACGGAATCACCTACTTTTTTCGTGCGCAAAAACACCCGTGTGGAATCGACTCCAAAGCTATTGAGCCGACTCGTCACTGCAACCCAAAGCATTTAACCAGTGAATCGACTCTTAAGAATCTAATCATATCCAGGTAGCTTAAGAGTCGATTCTCAGTTCTTATCAAAGCACAGAATCAGAGAATCGGCTCTTATCGGAATCGACTCCCAGTCCTAGTTGGCTTTTAAATTTTGTAACCTGTCTCTAGATTAAACACAGTTATGACAGCGTTTATTCGAACTTTCTGGATGATTTAATCATTCACAACCCGAGTAACAAAAAAGCAGTATTAAATATAAGTTTGTTAAATAGATAGCTGGCCTAATCTGTTTTTGTTTTTAACTAGCAATACAGCTAACAAACACTGACATTGACACGCACACTGACAGTTATGAGTTCATGCAGAAATATCATTAATACAACAACTGAAGCTATAATGACTCGTGTTTATGTAACTCGGTGTTTATAAGTGTCACTTACTGCGCACTTGAATGTCAGCTAGTCAGCTAGCTTTCAGGTTTGGATACAGTACGGTCGCCGGTAAGGTTCATGGTAAAATGCGTTTGCGTTAATTACCGCCATCTTCTGGAGGTGAGATATAGAGCAGTGATTCCTTAACTTTTGAGTTCCTGGGATGCGTTAATGACTATTTTTCTGCTTTAAATAATGTAATTTAACCTTATGAATGACTTTATAATTACCCGCATAAAGCTCCTGAAGAAATAAAGACATTATGACATGCTCAATATTTAAATAGCTGGATTATACCCATGTACTTTTGCACATATGGTCAGTAACCTGGTTGCTTTTATTTGTATCCTTGATAATATTATTGTCCATCATAATGCTGCACTGATTTGTATTTTTGCACGTTTTATTTATTTTATTTTATACTGAAATGGATCTCTGACTACAAAGTTTCGTTTCATATGGTGCAATAAAATTTCCAAAATATATTTCATTATGCCCAGCAATACTAATGCTCAAAAAGAAATAAATTACTAAAAATAAAAACAAACTACTTCTGCAGTGCATGTGTGTTTTTCACTTGCACACCTACAACAGCATGATGAGGATAGAAATTAGCCTTTATTCAGTTAACCCTATGATAACAAAAGTGTGATCTCCCTACATCTGGTTGTACTTGAGTAAAATATATACACAGTATAATTACTAATATAATTGAATAATTATACATATAATAGGAAAACAATAGTTAATAAGGTTAACACCAGTGTGTTACTTTAATCACATCACCCGAACAGCTCACCAGACCGTAAAATTCTTTTTCTCCTGAATCCATTTGCTTTCCACGAGGTCATTCCAGTACCTCTTCTGCTGCTATGATTTGAACAGTTTTATTTTCTTCCTGCTTGGATAAATGACTCCTCTTGTTCTCTACACCATAAAGTCACACCACTAAAACTTGCCCTAGTGCATTCATCTAATCTTATATCATCTTTGTGTTTATAATATAAGGTTTTATTTAAAATCACAACATCTATTCATATTTTATTTTTATACAGCTCATTTTAAAAATGTATTTAAAAAAAAAAAGCAAAGACTAAGAGTCTTTTTTTTTTTTTTTTTTAAACAAACTAAAAATATTAGTACACATTTTGTAGTACAATAACCAGTGCGCGCTGATCTGCGTAAAAGTTGCGCATAGTTTATAGTTACCCTTAAAGGCTGCGCAACTTCGACGCCACCAGGTGTTAAACCACCCTCTAATTAAGGAAGTGCAGTTAAATCGACGGTAATTACTCCGAAGCGGTGTGGTCACATTTCAGGATGGTGCACACCTGCTGACCTGAACCATGCGTTGGGAGCTTATACTGGCTATTTATAGGGTTGAGGACGTTTGTGGACAGAGTTTGTTGCTCTTGCTTGGTGCACATACTTGCACGTTGTGTTCACATTGCACGTTTAAGGTTAGTTTTTAAATCTGGAAATGCTGTGCAAATTTTTGATTGTATCTGTTGGTTTAAAAAAAAAAAAAGTTAAATGTGTTTTAAATGTGTTGTATTTTTTTTTTTTTTTTAAATATATCGTTTGCAGTGTATATATAGTGGTGTTTCGTATCCTGTGTTTGGTTCCTGTCCCTTCACTGAAAATGGAAGGTGAGCATGATCATGGTTTTAGTGAACACTTGTTTTGGACAGAATAATTCCTAGTTTCTCAACTCTGGTCCTGGAGTATAGCCTGTCCCAACACACCTTATTAAACTAATGGGATAACTAACAGCCTGTTCCTAGTTTGGAGCAGAGAAAACACTAAAATGTGCAGGACAGGAAATGCTTTTTGACAGAAATATTTTTCTTCTAGACATTTCTCATCCTTCACAGTCGGATGCTGAGCAACCACACCCCCAAGTTAATCACAGTAGACCATTTTTCTATGTCCAACCACCATCTCAGCCTTATTTCATGTATCAGTGGCCTATGGATCCATTTGGACAGTATGGCTTTCCAGGGCCAGGTAAGAAATCTCTCATGAATATATATCACACACACTCCCACACACACACACACACACACACACACACACAAAAAAAAAAAAGGGTCCCTGACTGATGGCAGCTTTTTCTTTTTACACTTTCTTTCCCTTAGCGTTCCCGTTTGGGCGTCCTTACATGCCTCCGTATCAATTTATGCAGTACCCTGGTTATGTGGTCCCACATGCTCCCATGCAGCCGACTGACTACAGAAGGATGGCTCCCCTCTTTCCTTCTGTGGCTTCCTATGACCTTCGTTTCCGTCAGCACTTCCAGCAAATGAGCATGCAACGTGAAACCACGTCATCTGAAGCCCAGACGGAGCCTGGTGCTCCGGTTAGCAAACTGATGGACTGTCTGGAAGGTCTCCAAGCATGTGAAAAGTCTGGAGCAGTCAAGGAACCCAATGTGATGTTTTCCTCAACCCCTACTGTAATCTCATTCACTCATGAGGTGGAGAAGATGAACTATGGAGATGAGGATCTAAATATCGGGCCTGCTTCTCAGCTTGATGAGGCAGACCAGGATGACCCTGGGAAACCAGTGACGCATTGTGACTCTGCTGTGTATGACGTTGAGTCGAGCCAGGGCCAACTAGAGGAGTGTGTGTTATCGGATGTGCTACCTCTCGACAGTTCCTCTGTTCGTGAAGAAAGCCAGAGTCAGGAACAAAATTACAAACGAGGTGGTTTGGAGAGGCCGTGCTTTCAGAGTGAGAAATCTGGTGCCAATCATGTCAGCAATGGAAGCCATTCAGATGAGGTCCAGGACTCTGGAGCTCATGTTTCTGATTGCAATGGGACATCTGATCTGTGTGAGGGTATGATCTCCATCCAAAGAGAGAAGGTTGAGAATTTGCTTCTTGAATCTGTAGAGGTTACCGAGCCTCTGTTGCAGATGACCGCAGACTGTGGTCTGCCTTATCAAATTCTCCGCCTTCCTTGCAATAAGACTACCACTGGTCTCTTGCTTCAGAAAGAGGTCGACCCGTTGCTATACATGGATACTGCATCTGCTCTATTGCCTTCTAAAAGATACACTTTCGGCAGCCCGTACACCCACAACTACTACCCACCGGTGGTTCCTGATCGGCAGAGTGTCCTCAGTCCTTCACTAGACGAGCTGTCGTCCAGGGATGAGATGTTCTCTACTGATCTCGAAGATGATCTAACGTCTGGGCAAGTCTATGTAGATGGTGGCAAACTGGCAGAAACCAGTGCTGTTCCCACCCACTCTGAAACTGATGCTGCAGATAAAGCATGGTCTGTCTGGGCCAAAACCTGTGCCTGCTGTGGAGCAAGCCTTCCAGATGAAGACCTCAGTCCTGCAGAGCTGTTGGATCAAGATTGCGATTGTGAGTTGGAGGAAGATACTGAGGCACCCAGTAAAGGTGATGCGCAGAAAGTAGTGATAAGGCAGCATCTATCCAGGCATAGACTGTCACCTTGTGCTCAAGTTTCCAAACACAAAACCAGAAAGGTGCTGGAGGTTGCAGAGACAAGTGGGCAAGACCAAGACAGTGGCAGAGGAGAGTGTGGTGAGCAGCTACATTCTGCTGCTAAAGGAGACAAGGGCCGAGGCAAAAGTCAAAAGGGTACCCAGTTCAGCTCTTACTCTGGTAAGCAATCTATTCCTTGTTGATGGTATTTGGACACCCCTGAACTACATGGCTTGAAGGGTTACCTGGTTCCTGGTGTGGTGGAGATTTTGAGTTCTCAAATCTGATTGGTCCGTTTATATTAATGCACTTGCTCTAATGTTTTTATTTGTACAAATGGCTCATTTTACAGGGACTTGTATGGATGTCGTTTGGCAAAAAAGTGATTAATTTCTGATGGGTGAAGTTTTCTGTAAGAAGATGATTAATGTTTTACAGAAAGAGTCTGTCACTGTGATTCCATACTTATGGTCTTGCTGTTCTTCAGACCACTTTCAGAGAGAAAGTCCAGGAGAGGTAATGGACCAGGAAAATTGGTCTGGCTGCAGTGGCAAGCAGAGATCACGATCCTGCAGGCCAGCCAATGGCCTTCAAGAAAAAGGCAGGTTACTTTAAGTGTAACTACATGTTTCTTCCATATTCACCATTTAGTGGCTTTTAAGATTACAACTCCCTTTTGAAAACTTGCAAGGCCGTGAAGGGAGACCTGCAAGACGAAGGCCTTCGTGCAAGACATTTGCTCAGCAAAGGCCAAGGAGAAATGAATACGATGACCACAATGAGGCAGAGGTTTCCTACTGTCAAAGGGGCAGGGGTAAGCACATAATGGTTTTTGTGACTGTTTTATATCATGGAATGTTTCTGGTAGTATTGAACTTGATCTCTTCCCTTACCAGGATCTACGAAAAGAAGAGGCACGAGATACTAAGCAACGATGAGCACCGCTTTAATACTTAAATGTATTACCTAATATAAACACTATTGCACTATGGAATGCACAGAAGCATACTATAAAATACACGAGCACTGGTATTTATGTGAATAATAAGGGGTAATACTGAAATGAACGCCTTGCTGCAGATGACTGCATTTCCAATGCTCACACAGCTTCACTTTGAGTGCTGTGCATTCATCTTAATCCTGACTGAGGATGATGTTTCTCTGGACCATGCCTTGACATGCTTAACTCATTCCTGTGTACTTTTGTGACTGGATCTGGGAGGTGTAGACTCAGCCTGTTCACTGCTGGTTCTGCTTGTCAAGGTCTGATTCATCGAACCCACTCAGACTTTTTTTCGAAGGCTGGGCATTAGAAGTGCAGGTATAAAATGAAAATTGGCAGATACCTCGGCAGTCTGGCCGAGCCTAGTCCAGACATGTCGTTTTATTATCATGCAACCTGTTTTAAAGCTGTAATGCAGTGTGATGTTGATGTACAGATGTGTTTGCTTGCACAGTGGTGTCATTAAAATCTTTGCATTGCACTTGAGTGTGTCTCTTGTAATTTGGTTCTGAAATTGGAGTACTTTCATGTCCGAGTCATTGATGCCATTTGGATGCGTTTGGACACATAGTAATATGTATATACTGACCTTTGCATCGCAAGTTCTGAAGAAAGCTGGAGTGAACTCCAAGCATTTTTGGCTGCAACAGTAACAAACTTGAGCATCTAATGTAAGTTTGTTCTTTAAATATATGTAATTAGTCCACGTATTTGCACAGCACGGAGGAAAATGGGATTAAATGGCTTAACCTAAGCATTTAAACACGGTTTCCTTTGTTGACTAGTGTCCCAGCCACAATAGGATAATGCCCTTGGATGACGTAACGAGCCATTTACAGACATTACAATGCTCGTGCTGGCCTTGCTGAATGTGTTCAGTGTGGCGCACGAACACAACAGGATCCAAGTTGTTAAATCAAGGTGGACTAAACTCTGTGGTTAAGTCTTGTTTCCTTATTTCCCCCCCGCCCCGTTAGGTGTTTCAGAATGGCTTGATGGATTTAATATCTTCAAAGGCAATGATCAGTGTAGTTAACTGGCATGATAATGATGCTTACAATACAGTATGTCACTTAGAAAGTACCATTCTTGGAATAACAGGAACTGACTTCAGCCCAGGTCCATGTTGTTTAATTCTTCAACCACTAACCCTGTTTGCATCAAGTTGGACATGTAAACACTGGAAGGCACCTGCATGGGAGCACCCAAAATATGACCCTTCGACGAATGGCTGTCTGATTGTGTTATGTTTCAGCATCGCAGCATGTAGCGTGTCACTTTCAGCGACAGCTTTGACCTCTGGAAAATCTGTTTGACCATTTGCTGTAAATGTATTTGCCCTTTTGCTCCAAGGTTCCTGCTCCCCAGAGCTGAGGTTAAATTTAACCTCGTGCCAATAATACAAGAACTGGTATTTTATTATTTTACATTTCAGCATTACACATCGAATAACTACCAATTTGTTTTATTTGAATGAGCTTTTGAGGAAAAATGTGTGCCCATTGCAACTGAAACCAAAACACCAATGTCATGCTGTTTATTTACAACTTTAAATGAGTGTTTAGTTGTTGAAAGTGGCTGTGGTTTTTGGATTTTTTTTCCCCCCAATATCTTGTAATATGTACTATTGTATAGCAAAGTCATTTCCACTTTGGAGAGAACAAGAAAATGTTTTTCTTTCCTCTGTACACATGCAAACAATTATTACAAGCTGTGCTGCATACCAGCAGGCAGGTTTACTTTGTTTTTATTTATTTTATTTGGAACAGTCTCTGGAAAATCTCCAGTGTTGAATAAATACTAAGAATGTAGAAGGTAGTTCAAGAATTAACTCCGCTTGTTTTGATTCAGCATATAAACATTAATAAAACACCACAAGGCTTATAGTACTAAGTACAAGGCTGTAAGTATCCATTCAATTCAATATATGGTTCATTAAATACTTTTAT
>JANDJT010000103.1:1536950-1550836 GCA_024331685.1 Stegophilus panzeri | reverse complement strand
GTGTATATATTTATATATACATACATACATATACATACATATACTACAAAATATGAATTTAATTATAGTATATAATCATTGTTATTGTATTTCCAATATATGCTTTTCTATCATTTTATATTAAACTAAGTTCATTTTATTAAACTCATTTCATAATTAAACTACCCCACCCCTCTTTTAACAAATTCCCTTCCATAAAAAATATCCAAAATACATTAACATTAACCTATATTTGTTAAATTACAATTAAACTCACACACACACACACACACACACACACACAGCAAATGTAAGACCTCCCTTTACAATATCTTGTACACCATATATTTCGAATTCATTTTCTGATTTAAAAAAATCAATAATTTACAGTATTTAATAAAAAAAAAGGTCAAAAGCAGTTTTTTAATTGTTTACTGATGATTATGGTAAGTCAATATTAACCATTAAACCCACAAATTTAAGAATAAATCTGAGCTTTCCTCATTTTTAAACATTTTATTTGAACTCATTTTCTGGCATAAAAGAAAACAAAAAATGTTCAAAAAGCCATTTTCATCGCTATTGAGTTAATTAAATATGTTAAATCGTAATTAAACTTAAAAGCGAACAAACACAGGAAAATAAAAAGTGTCCCGAGGCGGCCCCAGTCGCGCTATTCTTATTTGCTGTCACTCATGTCACTCATCAATACTTGTTTCTGATTGGCTGAGGGGCGGGCGCTCGTGAACGCCCACGGAACTGTCAAACCAGCAGCGCGTGCTGAGAGAAAGCACGAGCCTCTCTCCTAATTCGCGCGATACATCTCTCTCAGAGCTGAGGTGAGTCTTCAGCAATACATTTCTCTACTATAAAATACTATAAATCTTTAATGTATTATGTTTTATTGTCGTTGATATCTTTATATGTTGGTGTGATATCTTTATATTAAGTATTTGTTCTTTTCTGTGTAGTAAAGGTACAGTAAAATGGAAAAACAAACCCTTTAACAAATCTCGAGGGTGAGATACTGTAGGTGAGCGCGAGCAGACTATCTGAGGTAAAAACAAAAAAAAAAAAAACGGTTTGTATTTTTATTTATATTTAGGTAAATTTTATCACTTGGTATTTTTACGAAGTGTACACAATAAGTGTGCTTTTCAAACAAGCTGTCTGTTGTATTTCTTTGTAGAAATCTGAGTTTTCCGCCAAATTTGTACGGTCATAACTGAAATAACGGTCACTCACGACCGTTAATTCGACACTAATATTAAACAGTATATTAAATAGTATTTATCTCCTCTTGAAGTTGGAGGAAAGCCTTCACTGTAACAGTAAAAGTGTTATTGTCGAGCAGGACTTTGCACTCCTATGAAGATTAGACTTCAGCCCACACTGAACTGATTAACTCAGTGTTTTATGTGGGTTGTTTAGACTACAACTACACTCCTGTGTATCTGGAGGTCAACAGAGTTTTCATGATTTACACACTTTTACACACTTACAATCTTTACACACGCTCTAAACCTGCTCATGAGTTGATATCGGATGTGTCAGACCAGGAGAAACCACCAAATCATACTGGATCCTATACACATAAACCACACACGGTCCCGATTTCATCGGATAGAAAAAGCTACCGCATGTTTACATACTCGACATCGCACAGTTATATTATCACGACACATAAAAGACATTTTCATACCATGCACAATATGTATAAATACACAATATTTTATTTGCAAAACAGTATGCTGGTGCATTATTACTGTACTATAATCACACAAAGGCTATCAATACAACATTTTAACTTCAAGCTTTACGAAAGACATGACAAGCGTGCAAGGTATGTCATTATGAATAAATACTCTGAACTTTTTTTTTTTTTTTTTTGCATAATAGATTGATTGCTATTTAGTCAGCAGTCGTAGGTGAATAGCGCTGTTAAATTCTTGTTTGTGATTGGTCGGAAGGTGTTGATTAAGTTTAATCTTCTCGTTATTGTTTCGATAGGAACACTTCTTTCGCATACAAACTAATAATAAAAAAAAAAAAACATGCATGTGATACGGTCAAGTGTTTTTTTGTAAATAGATGTCTGTTTAACAGTTATGGAAGGAGTCTCCAGTGTCAGCGCTTTGTAACGATCAGATGTAAAGCTGGAACATTTCCGACGTCTTTTCCGACATCTTCAGGAGAGAGGGGTTTGAGTTTTTGTGAAGAGAAAACAAAGAGGCTAGTGAGGGAACTACGAGGGGAGCTCTTTACTAAATAAAAACCGTAATCGTCAATTGTAATCAAATTATGTGGTATAAGAGGAATAAAAGACTGAAGGAGGTGCCTTTTATAGGAAAATAATCTTCATAAACTTCGGTGTGGTAACTCTGCTTCATCACACCATCTCATCGCTTAGCATTTTTTCAAAAATGTTTCACTTGGTACAGAATTTTTTATGTAAACAGATAAGATTTTTTTAAAGCAGTAATAATCAGAGAAAGGGTACTACAGGATAATAATGATCCCTTTAACGTGTCTGTTAGCTCCCCCCCCCCAAAAAAAATCAAATCCTTGAATTTGGCAGTATGAATGGAAAGTTAGGATTTATCGAGACTGCATTGAATTTAAAACCAAATTTTTATCATATACTGAATTTTTCTTACTGCGACACGTTCCTGGATTGTGGTAAACATCAGCATGCTTGGAGATTAGCCAGATAACTAAATGACATTACAATGACGTTATCTCAAATGAAAGGAAGGTCTATCAGACGCCAATTAATCAACTCAGCGTTCCTTAAAGAGACTGATTAAAAACTACGACCAAAGTACATGGTAAGAATGTTCCTGTGTGTGTGTGTGTGTGTGTGTAAAAGTCATGTGCCTTTCATTTTGTGACCTTTATTTAGCTCCTTCTCCAGGGTCAGAGGGCTTTGTCATGTGGAAATAAGGGCCCAAACTGCCGTGCTGTGATGTAAACACCATCTGGATATCTGCTTGTTTGGACAAATTGAATAAAAATGGTTCCAGGTACCATTTCTTCTAGGTGAATGAATCACCAGCTCTAATAAGGACGTGCATGACTTACAATCCCGGTTAAGACGATTAATCGCTCTTGTGGATGCACAGCGTCTTAAGTGGCTTTTCCTTTCGTTTTTATTCCTCTCTTTTCATCTGGTGTTTGACAGATCCCCCCCCCCGCTGTTGCTCCATCTATCCAGCTGATGGGCTGATACAGCATCCAGCTGATAGTCTGCTCGCTGCTTTATTGTCTTTTCTGCCATTTCTATCAACATGACGAATAACGCTTCACATCTTAGTGGAATAATTATTACCCCGCTTTCTTTTCTATAATATCTCAGGGTCCCTTTTTAGGGGCCAGTCGTTTCGAGAAGTCCATGAATGCATCCGCTGAATGCATTTTTTATTAGCCATGTTAGCGGTGTGCTTTTCACACATGGATGGAAAAAAAAAAGGGTGGATATTAATGGGCGGTGATTAGAGAAAAAAAGGCAGCAGGCTTTTGTGTCGTGGGCTGCCTCGGTCAGCAAAAAATGAGAGATTGATGTGGGTAGAAAAGTGAGAACTCCAAGGGCAATGGGACAAGGTCAGAGATTTCACATGATTTAATAAAATTGCCCACAAGACGCTTGATAAACTGGTGTATAATACTTCCGCCCCTTCTGTGTTCGAGTGCTGTATCAAAGTGGAAATTTTGCGATCACAAAACGAGGGTATTTTATCAGATAAGACAGCGTTTCCAAGGGCTTCCTTCCTCGGCAACGTCTTCTGTAACGCGACCGTGTTTCCAGACACATCATTTGAGGAGCACTGAGCAGCGCGCTAATACACGAAACAAGGTTTGCGGCAAATGTAAATAATTTAATTTTTTTCATCAACTTGCGATGGTGTAATCATATTACACCACAAAGTTGCTATCATGGACATCTCATCATCGCACCTTTTCCACGTACAGTCCCACTATTTGCTGTCTTTCTAGTGTTTTTAAAGGTTTTTCCACCTTCTATAAAACAGCTTTGGGACAACTACTGTACCTTTGGGTTGTGTCCCAAACCAAACACTCTATTCGTGTTCGAGTCTAGACACTGCTTGAAGTCTAGCACCAAAACAGTAAAATATAAATTCTTCTACAAATCTTTATTTAAAATCTTGTGATTGGTTACAGGGTGGCATTTTGGGCAGGAACTGCAGCGCGACTGGTTACACAGAGAATTTTGAAATGCTGAAATTACAAATAGAGTGTACTTCAAATTCTCATATAACTCTACTATTAGTATAATGTGTCATCACCTAGCATAAAAGGAATGCTAATACGGGAGAGTAATCGGGCTACTGCAAACACCACGGCTACTGCAATATTCAAAATGCTGGCAACAAATTTAAGGAAATAAATAGTTTATTTAGTCCTGTTCTCTGGGAATTCGAATATCCCACAGCAGATATCATTGAAGCTAAAGTACAGCTTAATAAAACGAAATGCCATAGAATCTTATACTTGTTCGTGTGTTTAGTCTGTAAGTGAGAATCAGTCATCGCTCTCACTCTGACCTCTTTCGAGCAATAAATTCAATGCCAGGTGGAATATTTCTGCTTCCTGTATGCTTGATGCTGTGTTTCTCATAACCAGCGAAGCCCTGAAGGGATTTGTCAATTCATGAGACAATAGCAGGTTTAATTACATGATTAATTGCTTTTCTCTCAGGGGACGGCGGCAGAATAATTTTTGATAAAGAAGCCCTCCTTCGGTTCCATCCCTCGGGAGGAGAACCTGATTTATGAACCGTGTTATTACAGCAACAACTCTTTCATGTGACGTCATGGCTGCTCGAGCGAGTTATCATCACGGATTAACCGCATTTTACATACACGCCACAGCAGTCTGAGGTGGAGTTCACTACCACGCGGGACGAGGCTTGTCATTATCTGCTCATTTGTGAGATCTGTCGATGTCACGGGGTAAAGTTGTGGTTTTGCTGCTCGTGCGTTTTTCTCATTGGCATTCAACTTCTTTTCACGTGAATAATCGTCCCTTTTCGTGACAAGCAATTAACTTACATAATAGTTGTGTGGATCCTCAAGGCAGTGTTTAACCTCCAAACAGTTTTACACGGCCCTGGGTAAGTAGCTGCTCTGGGTTCTGAAAGGGGTTGAGAATCCACGGTTTTTGTTTGCATTTTGCATACTAACCCACTGGTTATGCATACTAATTCAGAGCTATTATTTTCATTTATTCAAAGGTTATTAACCTTCATTTTAATAAGGGACTTAACAAGGCTCTGAATCACGTCACACTTCTACCATAGCGCTGTTGAATTCTCAAATCCGATTGGTCGGAAGGTGTACGTGTTGTTTAAATACGATATGGTGAAGTTCTCTGCAAGGAGAACTTTATTTAACATTTATGGAAGGAGTCTCCAACGTCAGAGGTAAAGCTGTAAGTACGTCTTACAATATCGTCAGGACAGAAGAGTTTCCACTTTGCGGTTTCTCTTCTCCTGTCTACACAATGCATGCGTAGATCCTATTGAAACCACGTAATTAGCCTTTTACGGAAACAATGCTAATGCTGAGCAGCTGTGTTTGAGCTGGTGGCGGAGCACGTTCAAAGGGCTGGAAGAATTAAAATAAAATCCAGGTGGATCCTACACACTAGTGGTGGTTGAGCAGATCCACCAAGAACCCCTCCGCCCCACCATCCCCCGTATTATGTAAAGCGATTTGAGTGTCTAGAAGAGTGCTATATAAATGTATCTTAAACTAACTAACAAAGCTGTATTGGCATTTCCATTTTTCAAAATATATATTTGAAACGAGGTCATTATTAAATGTAAAAAAAAAACAAACAAAAAAAACATTTAAAAGTTACGAATTGCACCTTTAAATCAGAAATGTCATTCAATCCTCCACTGATTTATGGTTCGAAAAGCCCAATATGTCCATGATGTTTTTGTTGAAGTCTAGACAGCTGCCACTTCTGTCTAGAGCTTGTCATCCTTGGATTAGAGATAACTCAGCTTGACAAATGGTCACATGTTGTCACACACATCTTCACACAAGTTCTCAAATATAATGACAGAAATAGAATTATGTTGCTTGTTAAATATGTCCAACGTGTCAGACTTGCGGCCTAAACTCCAGTCTTAAATACAGTACCAGCCTCTCGGTGGCCACATTGGGTTTCACTGGTCGCTATTTTCTCCCACAGATCCTGTTTAAGATCAAGGTGATGTGTTTATGTGTTGCGTACTTGGCAGGAGGCAGAGAGTCAGCTTGTTTCCAGGATAAGACTTAGTAAGATTTAGTCTGGATTAATAATGACACTGTTTTCATACAAACCTGCTGTATCTCTGTTTTACCCCGCAGATGCAGCCAGATATGGATTAAAAGTCCGAGTTTGAGATTTGACCATGTGGATCTTCGTGAGTAAACTGGCCTTCGTGTTTCTGCGCTCTGAACACTGAGTTTGTAGAGAAGCTTCAGCAGCCGAAGCGTATCATGGAGACGTTCTCTAGACCGGAGTGCCAGATCTGCTTTAACCCATTCAGCCCTCGACGACGGCCCAAACTTCTGGAGTGCAGGCACACGTGCTGCTCGGTATGTTTGCATCAGATGGTGTTGAATCACAGGGAAGTCCGCTGCCCCTGGTGCCGCCGTGTCACGCATCTCAGCGGCCTCTCCGTGTTCCAGCTCCCAGACGATCTGGAAGCACTCTCGGCCGTCACCTTGATTCACACGCCCGTTTTTATCCGGCTGCCCGATAGCAGCTGTTACCTGCTGCCTCTATCAGTGGATGAACACGGCAGCTTCAAACACCCAGGTGGGACGACCGGACGTCCTGAACGTCTCGTACCCGGAGAGGAGGATCAGGCTGAGGGGAGAGACACCACGATGAAGAGTTCAGCCTGGACCTGGTTCTGCACCGTCCTCCTGGTAGCCATCATCCTCATCTTCCTCCTGGCCATCGTCCTGCACAACATGTCTTGCGTGTCCAAACGCTTCAGCATCATTTCCTGCGGATGAAAGACGAGACTGGGGCTGTGTTCCAAATATCACCCTGCTCGCGATTCCCTACAAAGAAGAATGAGGACACTAAAAAGGGAATGAAATTCATGGTTCAGGTAGTGGATTTCATACACTAGATCGTTCTGTCATATAAACAGATGTGTCTCAAATTACAGTTCGTATGCACTACATAGGGAACATAAACCCAAACCACATGCCCTATTGACTATATAGGGAACATAAACTCCATTCAAACACCTCACATCATCCATACACTGTAAATGTGTCCCAAACCACTGGAAAAATCCTAGACCTCTCAGAGTAGAGCATTGTGTAGTGAGCAGGGTGTGATTTTGGACCTACAGTGCGTTTGACTTTGAATCAGGAAGAGGAGCGCGGGTTTGTCCGAAGACACTCTGGATATAATAAGAGACTCACCGTGTTTCCTGTTAAATGGCGGGAGTTTAAAGTAACACTCCGAGTAAATGTTTCTTTTTTTTGTTTGTTTGTTTTTTTTTGTCTGCGTGGGATTGGAGGCGTTCTTGTAAACGGTGTGGAATTTTTCCACCTCGACGCAACACCGGACGGATGTTGATCGTGTTTTTTTGGGGTTTTTTTTTTTGCACCAGTGTACAATTAATGGCCAAGCTCGACGCAGTGTTGAACTGTGCCATATTGTAATGTAGCAGTGTGAATGTGACGAGGTTTAAATGTAACGTTACTTTAAGAAGGTTTTCACATATGTAGCGTTTGAAGTCGGACCAAAACAACCAACCCGAGATCGCACCAAGCTCCTGCGACTTTTGTGATTATGTTCTAGCCCTGGCCCTTCTCACATATTCAAGCAATTCGTGCCCCACGAATTTTCCTCAAAAATCTACGTAGTGTGAAGCCAAATCAAATGAAAGTTAGAAAAGGAACTACAGCTAATGATTACACTATGTAGAACGGACTAACGAGTAAGCAAGCTGTCTTAAGTATTAACACTGTAAATTTAACAAACAACGGTGACAAAAAAGGAAGAAGGAGACGGAGAAGAAGAAGAAGAAGAAGTGTTTTATATTGAATCTACACAGTTCAGTTCTGATACATTTTTAAATCGTGTCCAAATATAACATTTTCCTACGTGTTATTCAAACGTTGCTGTGAAACGTGTCATAAACGACCTTGGTGTTGCGAGTCATTCCTCTGGCCGTTATAAAAACTAGAGGTGGACTGATTGTGGATTTTACCGATACCGATACTGAAGTCGAGCGGTTACCCACCGATAACTGAGTAATCAACCGGTAGTTTTTAAAACGTTTTACAAATACTGTTGAACTTTATTACAAAAATAAACACTACTGACTGTACCATGAAAATGTACTTTTTAAAAAGGACGTAAACATGAATGTATAAACTATTAATAAATATTAATGTAAATAAAAGATATACATCCAAACTGAACCAAAAAGTAACACTCCAAATAACAAATAAACAAATAAAACTAACACTTGTCAGTGATGGTTTTTATTTCACTTCTAGAGGCCGCTCTCGTACTGTATAACGACAACGGACCCTTCTCAGCTGCTCCCGCAACCGGGAAAAACTATCGGTGTGGATTTTTGCCGATAACCGATAGTTCCAACAAACGGATATCAAAACCGACCGTCGGTCGACCTCCAATACGAACCAAACTTTTACTGATGAATTCTGGATTCTGATTGGTCAGAAGGCTCTGTCAGTAGTTCAGCTGCACATCGCAGGTCTATATGAATCGTTGTAACATGTTATTCTTTCTATAGTAACAGGTCATTTACAGGGACTTGTACAGCTCCACTTTATAAACAGATTATTAAAAAAAACCCCACATGTAATCGTTGACATGGTGGACTTTTCCCATAAGGAGACGTTTAATGAAAACTTTTATGGAAGGAGTCTCCAGTGTCAGAGGTTAAAGCTGTAACTTTAAGATTTCCAACGTTTGTTTGCGGATTCTGGGTAACATGACAATCTGCGTATTTTTGGTCTTGTTAAAAAAAATAAAGAGAGGCTGGTGATTGAACGACTGTTTATAGCTGCTGTAACATAAGTGAGAACAGGAACGAAATTGTGTCACAATCATTCCACAACATTAAATGTAGCTATAAGTGGATTAAAAAGTATGATGTCATTTTGAAATTAAAATTGTGGTATAAATGGAATAAAACACTTCAGCATGTGCTGTTACAGGAAAATAATCTTCGGAGTGGTAACAGTAAGTCCGCTTCATCGCACCACCCCATCACTGATTGTTTTCCTGTAGCTGGATGACACCGAGTGTTTTATTCCTTACATATATTAAAGTCTTAAAAAGTATGAAATTGAACTACAGAAAATCTTTTAGTGACTTTAGTGGGTTTTAACAATAAAAGAAAAATAAAATAGCACCACCGTACCGATCTCACCGGTTTATTTAAGTTCAGTTTTCTCGAATAGTTTCTATCCCTGGAGCAGTTTTTGGATAAGAGTAGACAGAAGCTGCAGCCCTCATGGCAGTCCTTACTGTCAATACTTTTGTATGAATAGTTAAAAATGGACTAAACTGTAAGGAGTCATTATGTAAATTCACTTCACGCTGAGAGCAGATTGATAATTTGTCAAAAGGGAGCGTATTAACCCACATTGGGGCAATTATAAATGGTGGAACATGGCTGCTTGCCCAACTCTCGAGATCCATCACTGCTGTGTTTTCAGCACGGTTTAATTAATCGAGGCTCCTCGTCAGGACTGCTTTGTGGTTAGAGTAAAAGTTTTGACACGTCTGTCTGCTACAGCACGGAGGGACAAAATGTAGGATGGTTTTTATTAAACCGCACAACCAGAGCTAAGTGCCGTTATAGGAAATTAATCAACGATGAAGCGGAGTTACTGTCACCACCCTGAAGTTAAATATTTTCTTGTGCTGACACTGGAGACTCCTTCCATAAACGTTAAACAAACGTCTCCTTACAGAAAACTCCACTATCGCCGTGTCCGAAACTGCTCCCTATCTCTTGTATAGTGCACTATGATACAGTAACAGTAACAGCCCGCGACAGAACGCTCTCCGACGCATCGTGATTCATTTACGATAGCGTCCGAATTCGCTCACTCGCTTTCGTTCACTTCTCCCCCGTATAGTGGACTCAAACGTCTTTCGCTATATAGGGAATAGTGAACGAGTGAGCGATTTCGGACACAGCTTATGTCAAGTCGCTGTGAATGAACTGTTACTATAGAAACGAAAACCTTTGTTTTAAGGTTACCTTCAGAACCTGTTCAGTTAAAAGTCATTCTGTCACCTCGCTGCACCCCTGCAGTGATTAAAGATGCTATCTGTAACCTGTAGACATCTGATCAAAGTCAGATTGCACAGCTTGTCCTGCTTAGTGTCGCTCTAACGATGCACTAACAAAACAAACACATCCCTTTCACCAGCGAGCGAATCCTTCGCTCCAGTTTCCCATTTTTCTGCTGTGTTGAATGAGGGGAGTTTCAGCACATACATTTTTCTTTTAAGTCTTTAGTCCTGAACAGTTTCCCCTGAACTGCAAAATATATTCTGAGTTGTACTTTTACCCGATCACATTATTAACAAATCTTTCCTGGGAAAAATAAAAATCGTGCATGTACACTAGGATAAGATCTGGAACTGTTGCAAACTAATTAATAACAACCAAAGGAAAAAAAATAAAATTTTTTGTAAAATTATTTTGTATTTTGTAAAATACCAAGGACCGGTACCCTGAAGCACATGGCTAGAACTGAGCAGAACCATCCATCCATTTTCCATACCTTATCCAACACAGGGTTACAGGGAACCCGGAGCCTGTCCCAGGGAAGGAACTCGGGGCACAAGGTGGGGGACACCCTGGAGGGACACATTCTACCACCAGTGTGTGTCTATGGAGACTGAAATGACTTGCATTTGCTTGATTTTATGCACCTGTGAGCAGTGGGTGTGGCTGAATCACCTGAACTCAATCAACTCAGTAAAGGGTTAGCTTTCTCTCATACATTCAACACGAGAGTCCGCAAATCAGCCACAAAAACATTTTTTCATGTGGGTTTTTAAAAAAAAAAAATCTTTTTCTAGCTCCAGAATTATTGGCACCCTCAGTGAATAAAGCTGGCTAAAAATTTTATGAAACGAGTTTTAATTATTAAAATATTAACATTTTCCATTACATTGATTATAGTTAAACCGTTCTTTAACCGTAATAAGGCAAAATACAGAATATACAGAATGCTGATTAAATACAGAAAATGTTTGTAGCAGTATTTCCCTGATGAGTTTGTTTTTAATTTAAGGCAAAAAATGCTAAAATATGGGCAAGTCCAAACTAAATCTGCGTTAAGTGAATTTCTGAGATTTCTGAAATCATTATACGAAGGTACGGTGTAACCACAACAGGCATTTATAGATAAATAAATGGCCCACCAAATACCTGTGTGTGTTTTTATTAGTTATTTTTCTCTATACAGGTTGTCCCAAAATTAACACTTTTTTTTTTTTTTTTTTTTTTTTTTTAGCAAAATATCTTACAAAAATGTTCATACTTAAGTTTATACGAGATATTTCTTTTCAGATAGCCTTTAAGAACGCCTTTGACAAACGAAGAAGGTAAATCGTTCTCATGGCAAGGTTTTGCTGACAGATCCAGCTCTACCCTGAACCGGCATGTGTATGTGTGTCTATGTGTGTGTATGTGTGTGTATGTGTGTGTATGTGTGTGTTTGCTTTATCAGTATCACTTGCTGTTCTCCGTATCCACCATCACACATGCACACACAGCATCAGCACAGCTCATTAATCTGCATATGCTTTGCGCACTCAGCTAAACTGCACACATTGGCAGTTTTGTTAAAAAAAAAAAAAGTGATTGATGTGTTGTCCAGATGTCGTAGCACGTGCCATTTCTTTCTGGCCCAGTGTTGCTAAATGACCTGTAGAAAAGCGGCTTAAACACGCCATTAACGCAAGACATATATAGCGCACGCAAAGATGGACGAGCGTAAATCGTGCTGCGTCGAACGGCATCGATAAATCATACGTTATATACGAATTTGAAATTCAATTTCAGAATGCATATATGAAAAGCCAGCTCCTGCGTGAATGATGGCAGAAGCACAGCCAGGCATCGATCCTAATCCTGATGGTACGGTGCTGTCTGAAGAATTACCCCCCCACACACCCCTAACTTAATGTAAAAGCCTCCGGCAATATTTTGATGTGGAATATAAACGTTAAACAGACTCGCTCATTGATTCCTCTAAAGTGGAGCACATTTAACAGTCAGTATCCACGGCAATGGTAATGGTGTTTACTGCTCAGCACTGTATTTAATTCGCCTCTGTGGCTACGGGCGGTTTTGTAAAGCAACGAGTGCAGAGAGAATTTTTTTTTTCAACCCAAGACCAGAAATCTCAGCGGGAGACATGATAGCGGTCAAAATAATCACGCAAACTGAAGGCAGCTGATATGAAGCAAAGAAAGACCAAAGAAAGACCTTGTTCCATTCATTAAGGCTAATGTGAAGAATGCATTCGTTCATCCTTAGTAGCCGCCTGGTCAAGAGGCGGTTTAAATTCGGCTACTAGCTTGTTTAAATTTTGAGAAATAAAGAACGTCTAGAAAATATCACGGGCAGGTATAAAACAAAAATAATAATTGCACAAGCAAAAAGAACCTTAAAAAACAAACAAACAAACAAACAAACAAACCCGTCCACGTCCACTTTATATTTAACGCTGCATTCGTCTTACCTCAGAAGTGGGAAGTCACAAGTCGGAGCACGGAATGACGTCATTCTTAACCTCCGTGCATTCGAGCTACAAAGCGAGAGAAAAAAAACATGGACGCCTCCACGTTCATCTTTTATTAGCATTAAGCTAGCTGACAGTGACGAGTGGTATATTCTCCTCCTCAGAACAGCAACCTGTATAATCAGTGTTACAGATTTAACAAGTGAATGTTTCTGTATGTTGATGGATCTAAAGCGAATACTTGTATATACAGTGCAGTAGAACTCATTTAATGTTAAGAAGTGCTGCTGTGTTCTCTATTGAAGCTGTTGAGCGGCCATGTCGATTGGACGTCGCTTGCTGAACTCTGAAGAACTCGGACGAACAGGACACTGAACGGTTTTCACTGACAGCTCAGAACTGAGGGATAAAGTCCTACTCCTATTGTTTCGTACTTCTCCATTTTTACCAGCAGATGGCAGCAGCAGGCTGCGATCAGGAATCTGTGCAGTTATGAGGAAATAATTGAAATAGATTTACATTTTCAGCAGGCAATTTTTTAACCAAAGCAGCTCACATGTGCTGCATAAGATGCTGAGATGTGATCTGTTAATTAACTGTTAATGAAAACAGCACTCTAAGCTATGTTTTCAAAGCTCTCATCCGCTCTCGCTCAGATCGTCTGCAGGAGATAGAGCGCTTGCTTATTACATCTGAAATGGATTTCAGAAATTACTGTATGAACAAACACCTACACAGACATCGTGCATCATGTCCGACGCTTCCTAAAGGAACTTTAATAGCTCAGATGTTTCCATGACCTTCTACATGAATATTCCCAAAGTACACCATTAAACAAAATAAAACACATTAAAATACTACAAAGTATAAATACTACATGTATTAAACAATTCTAAATGTTAATAAAATAAATTACGAGACCTTTACCAAGCCATATCATATAAAAATACAAAAACAGAGTATTTCCCTGTCAGAACCCTTAAAGAACCCTTAATTATCCAATGAACCCTTAAAGAACACTTCATCAAGGGTTCTTTAAGGGTTCACTGGATAATTAAGGGTTCAATGGATAATTAAGGGTTCTTTAAGGGTTCAATGGATAATTAAGGGTTCTTTAAGGGTTCA
>JANDJT010000103.1:1483730-1494869 GCA_024331685.1 Stegophilus panzeri | reverse complement strand
TGAATCCATTTTGGAATAAGACTGTAACATAACAACATGTGGGAAAAGTGAAGCGCTGTGAATACTTTCCGGATGCAGTGTATACAACTTTATACCTCCGCGCTTTTGAGTTCAGGATTCTGATTGGCCAGAAGGTGTTTTAATACTGTAACGTTTCTTCATTTATGGACTTTAACATTGTGAATTCTTTATATTTGTGTATTTCTGTATGTGAATAGCCTCATAGGAAATATATCTACTGAAAAAAACGTTGACGCGTCCGATACTTATTTCCCCCCAGTGTAAATATTAAGAATAAACATAACTGATTATTATTATTACTAATACTAAATGTATTATTATTTATTATGTACTGTATAAATGTTATTTTTTATTTTATAAATACAACACTACAATACTACTGCCAGGTTGCCATATTGAAATGTCAGGATTTTCCGACAAGCCTCATGGTGTGTCCTGCCCCTTTACCCCCCAGACTGCACCCCTGTGTGTACGCTGCTGTAGATAAAAGCCTCTTCCAAACACATAAACGAATAATACCGCTGAATAATGCGCACGGACTCCTCTCTCTCCGTTCTAGACGTCACGCTCGTGTATTTATTCTGTATCCGGTATCCTCGACTGTATCTGTGTGGTTGTTAACGTGGCAGGGATGTGAAAGGTGAAACGCCTGAGAACGAAGACGAGGTTCACGAAGGTGTGGGTTTGAATATTTAGCGCCATCTGCTGCCTGATACATGAATTGTAGTCGCAATTTATTTAAAAAAAAAAAAAAACAACAAGAAAAATTCCCCAAAACTGACCAATTCCATTTCACTCTGTTAAAACTGTCAAGTTTCATCCATCGTATTTGTATTGTAAATATAAATGTATATTTTGCGGTATTTCATGCACGAACACCCACCTCCCCCTCCCCATCCAAATAAGCCCTCTATTTTTTTTTGCATTTCTCCTTTCTGCTACTCAAAGTGTTAAATAACCCTAACCCCTAAACGTAACCCCGCCCCCAATTCTATCCCTTCACTTAACATTAAAAAGAAAGCATGAGGCCATGTTACTAAAAATAATCCTGATTTATAATTATTTTTATGATTAAAATCTTTTGTTTTTAAATACTTGCATGAAAAAACGTAAGTGTGAACACTTTTTTTTTAAATGATGTAAATTATTACGCATTATTACTATGATATAAATTATAAACTTCCTCAATTATATTGTAGACTCTAATTTAATTTGTAATGAGTTTTTTTTTTTTTTTTTTTTTTTTAAATTTGTATTACTTTTTCTTGTATTTTTTTTTTCAGAATATTTCAGACTTTCCCTCTTAACGACGGATATTTGGTGGAAACAAATACTAGCGAGCTAGGATCTTTTCGTGCTTGCTCGTAGCAAATAAATGACCTTTAGAGAGGATGCTTATGTAAATGATGTAAAGATGTAATCTAGATAGTGATGTAAAGTGGAAAAAAAAAAAAAAAGAAGAAGAAGAAGAAAAAAAAGGGGGTCTTATATGTCTCACTCAGTACCTGTGTGTACATTTCCTTGAAGGGATTCTTACAGGAGAAGAAATCCAGGTCGATATCGAGGATGTAGGGATCGTCCCGCTCGAGCACACTCAGTAGGCTGCCTACGACTGAAGCACGTGCTTCCTCCGCACTCGGCGTTTCCGGTGTGTCGCTGCTGCCATCTGATGGCTGAGATACGCCACTGCATGACCCGCTGCTGCCCGGCTGAGGGTCCGGTTTGGATTTTTTCGCAGCGTTCTGCTGGGAGTCACCCTGGTTCCTCTCAGACGTGTGCACTGGATCCACACGGATGACGCTCAGACGGAAGGGCTTCCCGTCTTCCAGCTGCTCGGCGGGAACGTAAAGAGCGTCGCTCAGGAAGTAATCGTCTGTGCTCGTGACTCTGAAGTGGAAAATTCGTTAAGGAGGTGTTCTCGGTCATTTTCGGGATCATGATCGTCATCATAGACGACGTGGACGTTTCGGCGCTCGTCCGAGCCAATCTTTAGACGAGTGCCGACATGTCATTACGATTTAAGTCCACTCAACAATTTAAATCTCCTTCGCACAGGAGTAAATTTGAATTATCACGACGATTCGACCGATTAAGGAGCACGAATGACTGATTCTTAGTCATTTTTATTTGTTTGTAATCTCTTGAAATGTGCACACAATAATGTAGGTTAGCTAACGTTATCCAAGCTCATAAATCAACTAATCAAATACGTTTAAATAATCAAGAGTAGGTAATAATGAAGCTGATCTGGTGAATGAGGTCTAATGTGGCTCTGGCCTTCACTTCTCATATTCAGAATAACAGTTTACAGTCCCTCCAGGATTGAGCGATTGAACTCCGCAATATTCGGAGGAATTTATAAAATTGTAATGCAGATTTTCTGCGGATTTGGGCCGAGATGACGTCAATACGACGTGCATTCAGCCAAAACACTCTTCGAACATGAGTACAGCTAAAAGGTCTCATATAGCAACAAACATCACGTGTAAAACAATTCCGTGTGATTGCAATTTCGCCAATTTGAATAGTTTTCCTAAATAAATAAATAAATAAATAAATAAATAAATAAATAAAGTGTTTGAATCGGTGACTCGTTCTGTCATGACCGAGATTTGTGCCCCTCTCTCTCTCTCTTTCAGCTATCTTTTGACTCAAGACAGAGATTCACTTCCTTCTCGATCAGCAAGTCAGAGTTTGAATCAGGAAACCTTTCAATCATGGCTCGCTCAGCGAATAAGCATTTGAATCAGCGAACCATTCAGTCACAACTGAGATTTGCTCCTCTCTATTTGAGTGAATCAGTGTTTGAATCAGTGAATCTTTCAGTCATGATCAAGATTCCCTCCTCTCTTGTTCAGTGAATCAGTATTTGAATCAGTGAATCTTTTGATCTTATCTGATCAGATTCAATCCTCTGTCGTTCAGAGAATCAGGTGAGTCAATGAGCTCAGAGAGTCAGTGAGTCAGTTAGAGCTCATTTCATTGCATCTAGTAGTATGTATTTGGTTCGTTGTGACAATATTCCTTTCAAACACGGACATACAAGTTTGTTGATCGGCCTGCACATTTAGCCAAACTGAACAAATTTGTGAAAGAATCTGAATGACTCATTTAATGGAGCGACCTCAAACGACTCGAGTCAAAATCTTGACTCGAATAACTGCTGTTTATTACGCGTGATAACACTCCTAGAACAGACACAGCGGTGTTGCATCACCTGATGGTGTTTGTAGACGTGTCCCTGCCCACACACATCTTGTGCTCGCCCTCTCGGATCTGCTGAGCCCAGTACGGATGAAGCCAGGCGACGTGGGACACGTGTCCGGCGTACACCATCGGCATGATCCAGTTCTCGATGCTCAGCTCACTAGGAAGGGAAAAAAAAATAATGATCAAACAGATTGTTGAACAGATTTTCAGACATGTAAGAAGAGCTAAATGCAGTTTCACATCCTCTGACCTGAACAGAGCCTCTTTATCAAACACGGTGTGTGCAGCCATGCTGACGGGGATGAGCAGGTCAGGGTGCGAGTCCAAGTGAACCATCTTAACGTCCTTCATCGGGATGTGCCGAGAGCCGATGGCACGGTAGATGTGTTGCACAACCTGTGGATGGGGGGGAAAAAACACAACACAGGTGAAGACGGTTGGTGTGTGTCTGTGTCTGTGTGTCTGTGTGTGTCTGTGTGTTGTTTTTCATCATTTACAAGTGCACATTTGTTTATTACTAAAAAACAAAAAAGAAGAAAACTATGAAGAGGTTGCAGGGATAAGCAAAAAGGCAGTGCAATTTATGGGAAAAAAAAAAACCCCATTAATTTCCAAATTTTTTTATTTTATTTTTTTTATCGCCTCACACAAATGACATAATTTATCGAAACACCTACACAAGATCTATATAACTTTTTGTTTGTTTGTTTTTGATGCACACTGAACCTTGCATGATAATTTATATTACAATATATTTGACAATAAATGTCAAATAAGAAATAATAAACCAAGCTGTATTAGTACCTAATGTATATAAATATATAATAATAGTGTATATAATATATAATAGTACGTAATAAAATAAATATACACACTATAACTGAGTATATATTCATATACACTGAACTAATAACTGCTAGTTGTTGCATTACAGCACAATATAACACGATTTCACCTTCAGTTTATTTATACCCACAGCTGAAAGTCCAAATAGTTCCATAATAGATAAATAGTGCACTATGTAGGGTACATAAAATGTCGGGTTACACACTATATAGTGCGCCTAAACAGGAAGTGAGCACCCATTTGGGATTCCGCCACACTCTTTAGTGAGCTAGGTTTGTTTTTTCGGGAATACAGAAAAATTGTTTTTCTGACCTCATGGTGATCTTCTACAATCCACACAGGAAGTTTAGAGTAACTACGTTTCCCCAGCGGTGTTTTCATTGAGCTAATTTCTAAAAAATAAAATAAAAAATAAATAAATCCTCAGAGCTGTTATAGTGATTATGCTAGCTAGTTGCTAATAATAGTAAAAAGAGGAACACTATTAGTGGAACACGGTGCAACGCTGTTTTAGTACCGGCCGGGAACAGCGCTCAGCGGAGAAATATCTTGTCTCTGTATTCACGAGGGATGACAGTTCTGCTTCTGTGACTTTTTTCTGTTCTTTAATGACATTCTCTTGTCAAACTAACACATCAAGAAAGTGTTATTTCATCTGGAAATAATTATTCACCCCTTTTTTTTTTTTTGGTTGAATTAAATCCATAACCAGATTTACTAGACACCGAGATTCACTTCCACAATTTAGGAAAAAACCCCACATCAAAACCAGCAGAAAAAAGTTTTAAGTAGATTAGTGTAATTACACACTATAAAATAGGACAATAATTACACACAATAAAATAGGACAATAATTACACACGTGTGTGATGATGTGATGAACAGAGTTATTTAAAAAAGTATATATGATATAAATGATGTAGCAGTTGGGGGCGATATTACATCTGTAAAGTACCATTTCCCCTTAAAACAGGATAGTGTCTTTCTTTCTTTCTTTCTTCACTACATTTCTTTCTTTTTTCTTTCTTTACTTCTTCACTAAATTTCTTTCTTTACATTTCCTTCCTTCTTTCTTCACTTTCTTTTTTTCAATCTTTACTTCATTTCTTTCTTTCTTTTTTCTTTACTACATTTCTTTCCTTCTTTCTTTCTTTCTTTCTTTCTTTCTTTATTACATTTCTTTCTTTCTTCACTATATTTCAAACATAATATAAATATAAACTCTCTCTCTCTCTCTCTCTCTCTCTCTCTCTCTCTCTCTCTCTCTCTCAAACCCAAATATCTTCATATATCCATCTATCATATATAAATGTCAAAAGGGAAAAAATGACATTTTACAAACAGAAGATAAATGTTAAATGATGTCACTACAACAGTTAATAAATACCAACTTTAATAAAACAATCCACAGACATTTTCAAGCGAACTTTCTTCTTAACTTTCTTCACAGATCACACACACACACACACACACACACACACACACACACACACACACACACACACTCAATATTCCAGCTGAATACTGAGATCCCACAGACAGCAACAAACAGAGCATTTAAAGAACATTTCCTTTTCATGGTACACGTGTAAAAGTAAAAACAAACGGATGAAGGGATTAGTCATGCTGTATATCACGTATAGAATATGAGTATGCAGTCTGCAGAAGAAAGAGTGTTCGCCTGTAGCTGTGCGAGTGACTGCTGTCTCTGTCAGAAGTGTTGGGAGAACTAGAGCATTAAAGATGCATTCATCCCATCATCTTTTATTCACAAAGTTTTCTCCAGTCTGTGTGGAGGTCCATCCGTTCATCCGCAGCTCGGCAGCTGAATTGTGCTTAGACAGATCATTTCACAGCCTTTCACACCACATGCAAGAATTTATACCACAGCCTTGTTAAATCCCCAGTTCTGATCAGTCGGAAAGCGTTGATTAATTTTCTATAACAGCGGCTCTGACAGTAGCGCAGTGTTATATTAATGCGCTTGTTCTAATACGTTATCGTTACTATAGTAACAGCTCATTCACAGGGACGTGTAAGGCTCCTCATAAACGGATTTTTTTTTTTTTTTTTTCTTAAATCATTGAATTTTTCTGTGTGGAGATTTTGATTTAACATTTATAGAAGGAGTCTCCAGTGCCAGTGCTTTGTAGCAGTCAGAGGTAAACCTTTGTGGATTCTCGGTAACATGCCAAGCGTTTTGTTAATATTATTATTAACTTATGAGGCTGGTGAGGGAAGTTCTACAGCATTAGACGTAGATATAAATGGATAAAAAGTACGAAATATCACTCTTTAATAAACCGCTCTGATATTAAAGGAATAAAAGACTTTTTACAGGGAAATAATCAACTTTGCAGTAACTCCGATTCCGCACACCACCCTGTTGTTGATTATTTTCCTGTAATGGCACGCCTTGAAATCTGTTATTCTTTACAAACAATATGATATTTAATATTTTCTGCTGTCTTGTATTGTCATAGTGCAAATATGCTGCATCAGTCGATACAGTGATTTGAACCTGGGGTGCTGTTTCTTCTTGCTGAGCTCAGATCATCGTCTGGCGTCCCACAGGGGGCGATCCTGGACCCTTCGCTGCACCAGCATCTGCCTTTCGACACACGTTCCCCGATCTCTTACTATCTCTGGACTCCGTGAATCATTGAAACCCCTGAACCCTACATGCTCTCTAGTCTAATTGGTAGCTCTGAGCAGTGTGTGTGTGTGTTTAGATGCTGCGGCTCGTCCATGATTCATACCACGGCCTGGTTTGACTTCTCATCGTCGCACTTTATCATCATCATGATCATCATCATCCTCTCTCGTGTTCTTCGGGGAGCCTGTTGAGTCGGTGGCTTTCGGGTTTGTTAGAGCTGAATCTGGCGCTCGGGGAGGAAGATGGAGGAACGAGGGAGGGAGGGAGAGATCTTTTGTTGAATTATTTCTCATTCCTCAGGTCGGCTCGATGGCTTCTTCCCGGCCTCTTCTTTCAAACTTGGCCACGAAATGCACAGCAGACGAGGCAGGTGAGAAAGGGAAGGGAGGAAACTTTTTGTACAGGCAGTCAGCCGGGCGCTCTGATCTCTGATTGGGAGAGTGGCAGAAGACGGAGGAGCTCGCGCAGCAGTGCGCAGGACGCATGGAGCTCCCGTCACTCGGCGCGGATTATTAACTCTGACTCTGTGTCAAGGCCGCACTGAATAAATAATGACAGACTGATGGCTTCCCGTGTTCTCACACTGCTCCCTCTCTCTCCCTCACTGTGTTTCTCTATCTCTACCTCTCACACACGCTCTGTTCTTGCCCCCTCTCTCTCTCCCCTCTCTCTTTTTCCATCTCTCTCTCTCTCTCTCCAGGTGTGAAATTGGACACAGAGCCTATTTTTTTTGTAGTACCGTTCTGTCATCTGCTTCCTATCCTCCTTCGCTTTTATGCCAGAGGCTGTGGTTTGTTCTAAAGCAATGTTCCTTGTTCCTTCACCATAGGAGTAACTTGATTTTGTAAAACGCTGCGGAAAAGAAATGTTACGTACAAACTTAAACGCACCGCAAAGCTCGTTTTTTCTGTAATACATATGTACATATATAAAAAAAAAAAAAAAATTATATATAAAAAAAGGTTTTGAATAATGAGTGTTGCTGGGTGTTGTATGGACAGGGTTGCCATGTGCACCGTTTTTCTGTAGTCCATTTGTCATAAAGATCTGGCAACCTACAGTACGGCACAAACACATACATCAATGTCCTTACATATAACAAAGAATTTCAATACTCAACACGGGATTCTTTTTTTTTGCATAGTTACTGAAACACCAGTATTCAGACCTCAGCCATAACGTAAGATCTATTCAGAAGTTACGTAAGAGTTTACGCGTGTGGGCGGAGTTTCACTAAAACAGAGATGCGTCTCAGCTTATGCATGATTCTGTCCATGATATCAGGTCATGATATGGGAGAAGTCCAGCGTTACTATCTGACGGTGGTTTGATGTAACCACAATACTGTGTCGTGCTGAAAAGTATCTTTTGGCAGTAAACACAATCAAAAATACTATTTGAATATCATTCGAAGCTTATATTAAATACATAAATACGAAAATGTCTTTCTTTTTTTTTGCAATGAGAACATTGGAGGAGACACATCTTAATCTTTATGGAGAAAATAATGAATGAATTTAAAGCGAGCTGTACTGTAAGTGTAACAGATGAGTGCTTGGTCAGCTTATCCTTCAAACCATGGGTATGTTTTCTTTACAGGACAGAACATCAAATGAACAAAATCACTGCTATAACATTAAAACCACCTGCCTAATATGGTGTAGGTTCCCCTTGTGCGGCCAAAACAGCTCCCTACCCGTCAAGGCATGGGACTCCACAAGACCTCTGAAGGTGTGGTACCAAGACGTTAGCAGCAGATCCAGGTGGGTACGCTTGCCCATTTTTCCTGCTTCCAACACATCAACTTCGAGAACTGACTGTTCACTTGCTGATTAATATACATCCCACCCCATGACAGGTGCCACTGGAACGAGATAATCAACGTTTTTCACGTCACCTGTCAGTGGTTTTAATGTTATGGCTGATCGGTGTATATGAGCCAAGAAAAAAAAAATACACTGATCTGCATCTTCAGTCTATATTTCTTTTCTCAGAAACCTCTACTCAAGAACCTCAGAAGCACGGACTACACGCAGTTAACTGTAATAAAGAGCCCAGAAAACCAACTTACGCAGGTGCGTAACCCGACTCTGAAGACGTGCAACTTTCCCAGCATAAACACTGATGCAACTTTTGAACTTAATTCGCTGGTTCTAGTGCAAAGCTCTTAATTTATATACGCAGACAGCTGTATTTTCATTAATGCAAAACCAACTGGGAATCTAATGGTACATCAGGGGTTTGCTTGATCTTACACAAGTCTCTGAAGAATTCACAAGTTTCAAAAGAATTCACTTAATTTGTTCATGAATGTATTTCTTCATTACTGAACTCACATTTCAGTTTTAGTCCTGATATTTTTCACGGCTCTGTGATTGCCCATTTCGACCTTTTCACTTTTAATCATAGAGAATTTAATCACGTTCCCCGACCACCACCTACAAACCGCCCCCCCCCGCCCCCAAACCCCCCGCCCCCCAGACCCAGAGTATTTATATAGTAAATGATATTATCACATGATATTAGAGTAGCACTGGCTGATGTTCAGTCCGTGGCTCTGAGTCCACACGCTGTAGAAAACTGTGCCCTTTTACAGAGAAGGGAGAATTTATCATTGTCACACGGCTCCTGGACACTTCGGCCTATTTTTGGAAGAAGAGTGGGGTGTTGAAGGAAAAATACCCAGTGGCACGTCCTTCTGTCTCTCTCCCTCCATCTTTATTTTTCTCTCTGTGTGTTGTTTTTTTTATATATATATTATAAATACATTTCCCTTCTCTCTTCCCCCACCTCCGTCTATCCTCTGTTCGTCTGAAACATGTCCCACATCACCCGAGTGTCCATGTCACCCACGGCCCTGTGGGGCTTCCTGATTGGCTGAGGCTTTGTTGCGAGACCAGTCCGGTGCAGGTGAGTAGGCGGCCGGTTCTGACCTGAGGGACCACGACAGGCCGAGCTGACGAGTCTCGGCTCACGATGCCAAGATATTGTGGTGGAAGGAAAGATGAGAAACGAGTCGCTCTGTACTCTCTTCTCTCCGGCTGTAATAATCACAAACATCCTCCATGCCATCATTCCATCTTGAAATGTGATTTCATTTCATAATTAGATATTCCTGCAATGATTTTATTCACAATATTAAACACCAAAACACTGCAGTCTCTGCAAGCAAACCTCTACAATTCAATTACTTTTATTTAATTATATTTACATGAATTAACTTTATCTAGAATTTCTGTCATATCGCTAAAGGTGTTATTTACATTATTAAAAGTAAACCATCTTGAGTAATAAACTGTTTAAACCACAAATTTGCAGTACAAAATGGTCGAGGAGCATCTGTACACCTTTACCCTTATTAAAAACACAAGACTATATGAATTATGTATGATTATGCAAATTAGGAACATATGCACATCCTTCTACGATCCCAGTCTTCATGTAGTGTCATCAATTTCTCTGTGATTTCTTTAACAGCCGCCAAACCTGTCCATAGATACAGTTACCATAACAACTGCTATTTGTTAATCACTAAAAAGTGCACACACACACACACACACACACACACACAAAAACCCTGACAGGAAAGCTTTGTTGCAAAGAGAGTGAAGAATTTACAACTTGACCCCAAGAGTTTCTCATTTACACATTTCCTAAAGAAAACAATAAACATGGATGGAAGGGAAGAGAGACAGTTTCATCATCCTGAAGCTAGTGGCCAGAAAAGTGTACAAAAGATCTTAGCAGAAGTTACAATTGGCTTATAAAAAACACGTAAATTTTATTTGGCTTATATTTTAGCAAGTGAAAATATGGCGAATATAGATACATTTATTCACAGGTTCACTTTTTGAGATGATTATTAACTAATATAATATTATTAAGTGTATTTTTTAATTATTTTTCCTAACTATTTAGTAGCTCTTTTTGTAATAGTAAATTATTCAGTGTTTACTTCTAGAACAAAGCAAAATTATCGAAATTAATAATTTAAATGCAACAACAACAATCTTTATACAACAATCTTTAAATAAGAGACATGAAATAAATATACACATATTCAAGATTTTGACCAAAATTTGGTTCGGTGGCAAAATTTGGTTGAACATAACTGCTTATTTGGGCCACTTTTGCCACACTTGAGCCTTTATTTCCTTACTAAAACTCAAATATATTCACCCTACGGTGTGCGTTGTGTGTACTGTAACCCATTGGTGTTTATTATAAAGCCATTGATGTGTTTTGTAAACAGTTAGTGTGTACTGTAACCCATTGGTGTGTATTATAAGCCATTGGTGTTTACTGTAACCCATTGGTGTGTATTATAAGCCATTGGTGTGTATTGTAACCAATTGATGTGTACTATAAGCCATTGGTGTGTATTATAAGCCATTGGTGTGTACTAT
>JANDJT010000103.1:1454783-1481333 GCA_024331685.1 Stegophilus panzeri | reverse complement strand
ACCAATGGAATATAATACACACCAGTCGGTTTACAATAAACACCAATGGGATATAATACACACCAGTCGGTTTACAATAAACACCAATGGGATATAATACACACCAGTCGGTTTACAAAACACAGCAATGGGTTATTGGTGTGCACATGTATTGGCACCTCTCTACCCTGTCCATCAGTGGTACCTCTGAGCAGATATTATTTGGGTGGTGATGTGGTTTTTGTGTGCGTGTGTGTGTGTGTGTGTGTGTGTGTGTATGTGTTTTGCTGATATGAGTAGATCAGCTACAGCAGTGTTCGTTTGTCATGTAGTTGTTGGAGGTAAAAAAACAAACCAGCCTCAAAAATTGATCCTGATGAAGGCTAGAGATAGAAATAGAAAATAATAGAAATAAAGCTGAAATAGATAAAAAAAAAAAAAAGAAAAAAAAGACAAAACCCAACAGTGCAGGATGATGTGATAAAGCACACTAAATGCGTTCAGACAGTAAGATAACAGGGTGTGGTCAGGGTGGTTGAGCAGTGAGGTAAACCAGGAGGCAGAAGGCCAACTTATGGTTATGTAACAGATCCACGTTCCTGATATTTATAGCAATGAAGCGATGTGGTTTAAGAAAAGGCCTTATATGAGGATCTGAGTTATCTGCGGCGTACATAACACAGCTCTGTGGCTTTTCCTGTCTTATTTTAGACACAGAGTATCTGATTTCCCTACAGTAGCTTTAATTGATTAGAGTTGGATGGTATTAAGTGTCTTGCATCATGTTATCGAGGCTTAATATTGATGATCAGTAATGGGACATTTTTCTGCGGGTTCTTTTTCAGTGCACCGTATAAATAAATCTTTTCTCTTGCTAGGTCTGGATTAGGAATGATTTTGAAACCCCAGACAAATGTCTTATGTAATAAAAATACTGAATGTCAGTAAAAGAAGTAGACTATATTTTGTGGGAAAATTATGCTGTATGTTTTATTTCAGACCAAGCTCACAGTTAACGTTTAAGATGGTCTTTAAATAGTATCTTTAATAGGGAGTGTGAAGCAGTATCGGCGAGCACAAGTTGCCGTGAGTTAAACCTCGAATAATGAGGACATTTGTGTAAAGGAAGTGGGCGTGTCTGAGTGCTCAGTACTTGCAGAAGTGAAGTGCTCTCTCTCTGTTTCTCTGCTCAGTTGCTTCACTACTCCATGCTCCCAGATACCTTTGTGTGTACGTAGGTCACACCACCTTATGACCTTGTGGTCATGTTTAACGCACACGTCTACGTGCTCAGTTTAGTCGTCCACGCACTCGCTAGTAATTCTCTACGTCAGTACTTTAAGATCATTTAACATTTAAACCTTTAATCTGGAAAGGTCTAGAGAACTTTTGAGCAAGCTTGATGCGTAAATGAGTTAAAGATTCAGCGGGGAGTCGTCTGGACTCACTTGTCATCTTCGATGAGTCCAATATGGCCACTGGGTAGGCGACGCAGGAGTGCACATTTCAGCGGCATGTCACCGAGACGAAGTCCAGATCTGTCCTTTCTCTCGCTCTCTCTCTCTCTCTCTCTCTCTCACACACACATACACTCACACACAATACTTCTCTCTCTTTCTCTCTCGTGTCACTTTTTTTTTCCCACCTTAGGTTCGATCGAGCCAAACACACTCTCCTGGCAGATCAATCATTTCTAAACAGGCGAAGCTTTTGCTCAGGAGTGGATGGATTTCTTTTTGTTGAACGATGGAAGAAGACGGACAAACGCATGATCATTAGCATGAGCAACTGCACCATTTTTTTTTTCCAGGACACTGCAGCAGAAAGCCATTAGGTTCGTTTCAGATTTAGAAATCAATTGTTTGTTTGGCTTTTTTTTTTTTTTTATTCTCCCAGTATTGTTGCTTCTGAAATCCTGCTTCTTGCAAACATGGCTCTGCATTATTGAATAGCACACTTATGTTATAATGATACCCGTTGAGACCATATGCAGGGATGGAACTGTGAAAAATGGAAATATATAATTCAATGCATGCTGGAGTGGTTATTGAACTGAAATTCACTTTTCACTTGCTCACCAGCAGAGGGCAGTGTGCATCATGCAATCGAACACTGCTGTTAAAAAAAAAAAAAAAAAATCCACTAAATCTCCCAAGACTCTCTTCAAATGCAGAAGAGAAGCTGATAATCAAAACCTTTTACATAAACACTGTGCATGTTTCATCATAGACTGGCATAACCAAGCTAACGCTAATAGAGACGGCAGTGCAGCAGACAGTGCAGTGCATTAGCTCTGGCCATGACTCAAGAGCGCATACATAAGTGGAAGCTCAGTTGAAGGCTAACGCCCTTGAGCTTAGCACTTAACCTCATCCTTCTTCCTCATAGCTGGTTAATGTCAGCAATTTTAAATAAAAACAAGAATGCAAACATCTACAAATGCGCTTGCTCGGATATCTATAGCTATTAATTTAACAGTTATTTCACAGCGCTCCGCTTGGCGACAGTCCATTTCCTCGGACTAATGTTCGCGGCCCCGTCGCTTGAGTGGTTTATGAGGAAGTCAGACCTGTAATATGAGCCCTCAATCTTTTCAAAGAGAGAAACTCGAAACCTAAATCAGCGCCTAATTGATTGCTATTTCAAAAAAACCTGATCATTTTCTGGTTCACAGCAAGCATCGCTGATTGGAATCAAGTTTCTTTCACCTTCCTCCTGTTTATGTGTCACTAATCATCACTGTGGATCCGCCTACGTTCAGAATTGTGAATCTTACGGCACGATTTTAAAACACACAATTTCTGAGTACTTCTGTACTGTGTAAAACGATTCGGTTGTGGAGCTACACGTGAGTCCAGTGTGCGATTTCACGAAATAGCCTCGACCTACAGTTCGATGGTCCGAGATGCAAATCATTACAAGATCGTATGGTGTTTGAAAATACATAACATGTCTGATAGGATAGCTGTAAAGCTAAATGTGTTATGGAATACTTTACTAGGTTTAGCACTAGGTGAGCTAATTTGATAGCAGATATCTAGCTAACTAGCCATGTGCTAATATTACTTAATCATAGTAACAGTTGATTAACTGAACTTCGGTGGAAAGTGGTAGAATTTGAGATTGTTTGATTGGAGTGCCCCCCACCCCTCCCCCCACCCCTAATTTGCATAATCATACTTATTCATAGAATGTCCCTTTCTTTATAAGGGTAAAGGTGTAAAGACGTTCCTCATCCATGTGACAGTTTCTTGGTAAATAAACAAACAGTCACAATTTATTATTCAGCCTAGATTACCTTTAATGGTTTAAAATGACTCCTTCAGGGCTACTTTGGACATTGATGGTCTGACCTGACCACACGATAATACATTTTGTACACGTTAAGCTCTGGGATATGAAATGCATGGCTAGTCAAGCATGCACGACATCCGTAGCGAGGATGCACAACCCTTTTATCACTGTCTCGGTGCCTTTGAATATTGTTATCCTGAAGAAGAAAGAGCTGGAATGCTTGTGGTTAGTTGACCGAGACTCCTGGAGGGGAGATGTGCCTCCTGATATTTCTCCCTCCCTCCCATCTGCTTCCTTCTTCACTTTCTGCCATGGCTGCCCCTCTCCGGCTGTGAGTAATGGCTCAGGTAGCAAACAGTGTCAACCTGTCTCTCCATCTTCCTCCCTCCTCCTCCTCCTCCTCCACCTCCTCCAGAGAATGATAAGCAAATGTGCCATTCTGCTTGCACCAAATCAGAGGAGCCAGAAGGCATGGATCAATATCAAAATGATATTCCGTGTGTGTGTGTGTGTGTGTGTGTGTGTCTGTGTGTGTGTGTGTGTGTGTGTGTGTGTGTGTGTGAGTCATAGGTAGATGATATGGATATGAACCATGTACTCATCATATCCTGGTGTCCTTTGTGGCCAGGTGATATGACCTTTCAGTTGAGAGCCTTCCAGAGGAGCCGGCATTTATCAGACGAGATAACACTCTGCCATCCTCCCAGCTGGAAGACGTCTAGGGAGCTTCTTGGAGGAAAAAAAAAGAAAGAAAGGGTCCCAAAACATTTCACTGAGCTTCCACAAACACAGCATGACAACGAAGATCCATCCGGTTTGAAGATTCGGTCAATAAGAAGACAGGTTACTTAAGATCTTCTGCTACAGGAGAAGAATTCTTCTTATGGATCTGAAGTTCTGGACGTGAAGAATCTTCCTCAGAATGACTTCTGTTGAAATGTATTCCAAAATACACCTTAGGATGAGTCTTTACCATGACTTGAGTCATTTGAATCAGCTCAGTTAAACGATTCATTTCGATTTCGTCACAAATTCTTTCAGTTTCATGGTTTGACCAAATGTGCAGTCTAATCACGGAACCGTCTGACTGACTCACTGATTCAACTGATTCGCTGAAAATGAAAGGTACGGATCTCAGTCATGACCGAAAGATTCACTGAATCAGACTCTGAATCATGGTCTGGACCGATTGACACTAAAGAGGATGTGGATCAAGGGAGCGAATCTCGGTCTTAACCAAAAGGATTGATTGACCTGAGGGCTATGAATCAGGTGCAAATATGACTCACACAATTCTCAGATGTTTTCAAAAATACAGATAGATCAACATATAACGGTTATGGATGTGTACGGAAATGGATTGCTTTGGCTTCCAAGTTTCAGTTTTGTAATTATGAAGCCATTCAGCCACAAGTAAAGAAAGGAATGAGTCAGTGCATGGCAGTGACCTTTAATGATTCAGTCACCTTAGTGACTCATTCAAAAAGATTGACTCACATGCAAATAAATCTTCTGCTACAGGGGTGGAGACCCTTTATAGTAACAACTTTCCCAAGATTTATTACATGGTACATATTCCAGCACATTCTTATGGATGGAAAGCATCTCCTCAAGCTCATACGAACACTTCATGATACTTTGAATGCTTTCCACTGAACCTGTAAGAAGACATGTATTCCGTCGTATTGCTACTAACATCTTACCATTTTCCACAAACACACCATACCACTGAAGCTCAAGATACCACTGGAATACAGATTGCACTCCAGCATCTCATCAAGCTTCCACAAACACAAACTGCCACCAAAGATCATCCATTCGAACAAAGGCTTGCTGTTGGATCTATAAGATGACATGAACGCTAATGTATTACAAAACATCTCAGCAGACACCGTGACACTGAAAAAGTCTTCCAACATACTCCTACTAATGCAAAACATTTCACCAAATGTTAATTTGGAATGGAGGTCGTCTACTGGAACTGAAAAGCAAAGTAACACTGACGTGAAGATCCTCTTTTGGAGCAACTTCCACAAACACACCATGCCACCAGAGGATTTCCATTGGATTTTTAAGAAAACATCTCAGCAGACACAATGCCACTGAAAATCCTCAGCCACTAGTGTGGAGATCCTTCTTGGGAACCAAATTCCATCGATCTGCTAGAAGACACGTATTCCGGCACATTCCTACGGCTTGCCAAACATCTCTTCAAAGCTTCTACAAACACACGATGACCCTTTGAACGATTTCCGCTGGATCTATAAGCAGACGCGTATTCCGACGTATTCCAGCTAACTCCAAACATCTCAGTGAGGTTACACAAACACCAAAAAAATACATTCCAAGGATTTCCATCCGAGCTATACAAAGACATGAGTTCTAACTTGCGAAAGGATGCATTCTGAATTAGCTTTGAAGCCTTTGAAACCTTAGCCCGGGGATTTGTAAGCTGATTACGTCAAGCCTTGTACGTCTCATCAGAGCTTCTAGGTTTGGTACAAAAACACAAAAGAGTCTAATCAAGAGGTGAGGTGCAATCACTTGTCCAAAAAGAGCGTCTGAATGACAGCTCAAATCTCAACACCTTGGCTCGGATCTTCCTGAATTCATGGAAATGGAAGCCTCTTTTCATGGGCTTGTCATAGCTGGATGAATTTTTGTCGCTGAATCGTTAGCTACCCCACCTCTGGTTTCCGCAGCTCCAATTGAAAACTCTTTTCTCTCCTGGATGTGGAACTGAACTCATCTCGGAGCCTTTTTCTTTTTTTTTTTTCTTCTTTTTTTTTTTTTTTTGCTGTGGTTTAGTCAATCTCTACCTAAGAAGCCTTGTCTTCCTGATAAGCTCTCATTTTCATTTCCATCAAACCGGAGACGAGAGAGGAAGAAAAGCCCATTCTGTCCCTAATTTCCATGTGTGGTTGATCTGTGGATTACATTCTGGCAGACGTGGCAGCTATTGGAGAGCAGATGGTGTTGTTTTGTGTGCCATTCTAAGCTTCTCCTATTAAAGAGACCAAAGCAAGGATTACCTCCACGATGAGGAATATTATTACAATCATAGAGTTTTTTTTTTTTTTTTTTTTTTTGTTTAAAAAGTGAAGCACTCTTATTCTGTCTGGCTACTGTCAAAGTGTTTCACTTTGATGATGAAAAGAAATGAAACCTCTCCGCAAGGTCACCGAAGGAAAAAAAGAAAAGAAAAGAGAAGCCGGAAACTTCTTGAGATGAAAAAAAAAAAAAAAGAGAGAGAGAGAGTCAAGCCCTTAATGTGAAGCGCACACAAATGAACCCACTGTGGACTTGCCATTCATCAGGCCAAATAAAGTGGGCAGGAAGAATTCTTTGAAAATTTCTTCTACTTTTTTTTTAATTTCCCCCTTTTGTTTGTTAAGCTTGGACGGAAAGGATGACGGGATATGAGGTGAAGGCTATTGAAGACATTCCTTTATCGGTTAATTTTTAAAAAATATTCTGGAAATATTTGCAAGGCGTAATAGCCTGACTTCTCCAAAACCAACACAGTTTGAATCCTTTGAGCTTTAAGTGCCTCAAACACTGAATTTGAAAAAAAAAAAAGAAGAAGAAGAAAAAATGCTTAAATGGAACATTTTCCCACTAATTAATTTGCACTTCCTGTGCCTAGTTTCTTCAGACTTTTACTAAATCATTGATCCAAACAGTTTATATTATTGCAGTGGTTAATTAGGGACAAATTCATCAATTCAAAATGTACATTCTGAATTGATATATTTCTGCAAAGCTGCTTTGGGAGAATGTCCAAATAAAACTGAATTGAATCGGATTAATCTCTCGCACGTATCGATAAATCCCGAGTCAATCCTGGGAACAATGGCGTGACGCGGGAATACACCTTCATAGGATGCCAGTACATCGAAAACCACCTCACACACATTCCACCTATGACCAATCTACATATCTCAGCCAATCCACCAGCTGGCATGTTTTTATGAGGTAGGAGGAAACCGGAGAACCATGTGGAAACCCTCACGGACACGATGGGACAGTAACCCGAGGTCAGGATCGAACTGGGAACACTAGACTACTCCTGAACAGTGAATCCGAATAAGGCAACAAACCTCAGCCTTGCTTCTGGCTCCTTCGTACCATTCGGCGTATTTTGTGCTTACATCCTGATGCTAGAACGTTCCAGCTACTCCTGTTATACACAGTATTTCCACAGATTCATTTTTTTTTTCTCTCAACAAGATTGATTTTCTATGCCGCTAAACATCTGTGTGTCTGCTGGCAGCACTAAGCCCAATCTAGCCAGCTTCCTTCTCCGGGGCCAACATCTCCTCCGTAGTTTTATTCAGAGCAGTGCTGTTCTCTTTACGCTCAAATATTAAAGGTTAAGTGTGCGTCTCTGCTAGCTAGAGAAAGGCAGAATCATTCTGTGCCTCGTAACTCGCCGTTTCTTCATTGCACTCAGTCAGATGCTCTTGACCCCGGTGAGACACCCAGACTGAAGGTTAAACAGCAAACGCTTGTGTTTTTCCCACCTTTGTAGCAGGATGAGAGTGGAGGTGCAGTGCAGTGATGTGTTTAGTTGCTGCAGCTGTTCTGGGTGGATGATAGAGGTGTGTGTGTGTGTGTGTGTGTGGTGGGTGATGGATGTAGAGGAGGTAAAAAGAGCACTGCAGAGCACGTTCAGTCCCTCAGAGACCCTGAAGTGGGACAGTGAGTGGGAGGAGGCAATGTGATGGCCTGATGGATGACACACAGAGCACTGGACAGACCATGACAGTGATGGAGGGGGAGAAGTGAGCGACGCCAGACTCACATATGAATGTGTGTGTGTGTGTGTGTGTGTGTGTGTGTAAAACACTGTGTCTGTGTAGCTATAAAGTGTACTTTAGGGTTTGGTGCATTGCTGTATGTTTGAGATATTTGTTCAGGTGTGTGTCTTTATGGGTTTCTCTCTCACAAACCAATCAGAAGTTTTGTTCTTCAGTCTCTGAACCAATCAGATCTCTCAAAAACAAAATTATTCACGTGGGAGCAAGTGGATGATGAGCAAGAAGATGTGTCTGCACGTGAGGGAAAAAGTGTATATTTTTATGCTTATTATGCTTTTCAATGAACTTTATGTTGGGACTCTCTCTTTAAAAAAAAAATAAATAAAAAAAATTAAAAAAATCCATCACAAACATATTCCTAATGTGTGTTTTGTCTCTTGTTGAGAATTGGATTTTGATTGTGCTGAAAAAAAAAAACAAAAAACCCAAACAAAACGATATAAAACATGCTGAGGAATGCTTCAATGATGCATTTATATTCACTCATGCATTCGTCTTGAATAAGCACTTTATCCTGGTTAAAGGATGGCGGTGGATCTGGAGTGTATCCCGGGAATATCGGGCGTGAGGTGTGACTCAATCCCAGGAATACTGGCTAGTTCTTCACAGAGCACCACATGTTCGTTTACACCTAAGGACTATTTAGCCAAGTCGATCCACCTACCTGCATGTTTCTGGGAGGCGGGAGGAAACCAGAGAACCAGGAGGAAACCCATACAGGACACGGAAAGAACATACGGAACTCGTTGGTTCAGTAACCCGAGCTCAGGATTGAAGCAATGCTACTTGCTGCACCACCGTAATATAGCTTTTTGTCCCAGAAATGAACCGTGACTATAATTTATTGCAAGAATTTCAACATTTGTGGTGAAATATATATATGAGGATGAGGAAACTTCAATGTAAAGAAACATTTCCAAAAAACACTCAGAGGAATGCAAAATAGCTTGGAGGTGTTGGTTGGTTGGTGAGAACGGATTGGAGCGTATTCAACACCTCGGCCTGTATTTTGACCCCTGCTGCTGATATTGATGATCGAGTCGTTAATATAAACCCTTAATATAACTCGGCATATGGATCCACTGCGCTCTCCCGGGTCCTCCGTGTTACAGCAGCCTGTGTGTGTGTGTGTGTGTGTGTGTAGATATGTGTGAAGGGCATCAGAAAACAACTTTTTATTATGTTTTGATTGATGCAGCCATTCAGGCTAAAAGCATGCTGGGAAGCCTGAGGCAGCAGGCCATCGCTACACAATGTAAATCGATGTAAGAGCGCCCGTTAGAGGTCCAAATCGTTCACACACGCACAGAACATTCCTGCTATTTTGAGCTGCATTTGTTCACGCGCTTCAGACGGCGCGCTGAGAGATCTTCAATCTCATATAAATAGGAAAATCTCGCGGCGGTTATTGACGAGGAAAGTCAAAATCGCAGCTTCTCCGGTCCTGTGCCCTTTGTATCTGTTGCTAGGACACCAGTAACCCTTTCACTGGGCTTTTTTTTTCATACAATGGATGTAAAAAGTCTACACGCCCCTGTTAAAATGACAGTTTTTTTGTGAAGTAAAAGAACGACATTAAGATACATGATGTCAGATTTTTTATTCACCTTTAATGTGGAATTGCAAAGTGTACAAATGAAATGAAAAGCAATCAGAAACTTTTATAGGGATTAAAAGAAAAAAAAAAAACCAAAACAACATACAATAAGCAAGTTGCATAAGTGTGCACACCCCTAAACGAATACTTTGTTGAAGCAGCTTTGGATTTTATTACACCACTCAGTCTTTTTGGGGAAGTCTTTAGGCGTGATATATCAGAAGGTTTTGCACTAAAATATTTTGCACTGGTATTTGTAGCTATTCATGATTCCCTCCACCTTGATAAATGGTGCAGCATCAGCCCTAAAGCATGATGCTGCCACCATCGTGCTTCACAGTGGGGACGGTGTTTTTTGGGTTTTTTTAACCAAACATACCTTTCGGAATTGGTCTCATCAGACCATGACACCTTTTGCCACATGTTTTGGGGTGAATTAGTTGAGCTTGGATGTTTTTTTTTCTATGAGAAAGGGCTTCTGTCTAGCCGCCCTACCCCATATCCCAGACAAGTGAAGAATATGAGAGATTGTTGTGTATCAGTACGTGTCTGATATTCCTGCAGCTCCTTTAATGTTGCTGTTGGTCTCTTGGTAGCCTCCCTGGTAAGATTTTATCTTGTCCTTATATACATTTCGGAGGGATGTCCTGTTCTTGGTGATGTCACTGTGGTGCTCCAATTTCTCCACTTCTTGATGATGGCCTTCATGGTGTTTCATGGGAAATATAATGTTTTGGAAATGATTTTATACCCCTCTCCTGATCAATACCTTTCAACAAGTGAGATACCATGCATGCTTTGTAAGCTCGTTGCAGACCATGGCTTCAGCAGTCAGATGAAACCCAGAAGATGTGAAGAAAATCCTACTAATACTAATAATTATTTTTTTAAATTATAGCATTATCGATTTTATTTCCTCAAACAGAATAAGGTAAAAATGGGACTTTGACAATGGCATGGTTGTTGTTGCTGGTTTGCGTATTACAGAATGTTGTGAAAAACCAAAAAAAACTCCATCCAGGTCTGTGGTCAGAAATGCCTTGTTGATGTGAAAGGTCAGATAACTGGTTCCAGCTGACAGGATGGCTATGGTAACTCAAATAATCACTCTTTACAGCCACGGTGTGCAGAAAAGTATCTCACAACACATTGAACTTTAAGATGCGCTACAACAGCAGAAGAACATACCGAGTTAGCCACCACTCCTGTCAGCCAAGAACAGGAATCTGAGGCTACAGTGGGCACGGGCTCACCCAAACCGGAGAGCTGAAGATCGGACGATACATTTTTACTTTTGTGGGGTGGGTGGTTTTGGAGATTTTCACTGCTAACTGTTTTATTCTTCACTAATCACTAATTATTAATAATGCCTAGTGGCAAAGGCATAAAAAAAGATAGGTAAGGGTTCTCTAAAGTTATGTAGACTCTCTCTTGTAGGATGGTACATACAGTAAAAGGAACCTAAAGTTTGGGTCCTCCCTGTTAGATCCCAGTTCTTCTTGAGGTTTCCTTCTCCCTTGGCTCCCATCTCCGGATTTGTTCTTGCCGTTGGTACACCCAACGGTGTTTTACTTGCACAGCAAAAATGTAAAATTCCCTGTTGAACAGCGCTGATATAATCACACTGTATGAAACGTACATCTGTAAAGCTGCACATCAATACACACCTGCAGTGCATGAACATAGAGCTCATAATCAAAGGCTTCTAGATGGAATAGCTTTGTTCTCACACACATCATATTTTATGCATTTTCAAATTAAAATAGTTTTTTTTTTACATGAAATTTGCCTTCTGACGCTAGCTAGCGTTAATGCGTAATTGGCATTCGAACAGGTTATCTGCTTGTCAGATGGAAACATCTACGCTTCACCCACTCACATCTTTAAGCTCTGTATGGGTACGCGATCCGGTGTGTGACCACCACCACCACCTCCACCACCTCCGCTGGGCCTCGCGTTTCCATCAATCCGCCTCCTTCCCAGCGAGATTAGGGCCCGACTTTGATCTCTCGCCTCCCAAGATTTCAGGCCCACTTTGATGTGTTCTCTTCTTGTTAACGACGGAGGCGATAGTAGATGACAGCAACCCTTCCGGGTGATGGGGAACGAGAGAGTGAGCGAGAGGTAAGAAGAGAGGGAATGAGAGGACATGGTTGAGAAATACTCTCCAGAGTGATATAAAGCAGGACATCGGGACAGATTGATAGGTGCTCCTTTTCGGTCTTGTCGAGAACCCCCTCCCTCCCATCTCTTCCTCTCCTCCGACCCGAGGCATCTCTCTGACTGCTTCGGCATTTTCATGGGCTTTTTGTGAAGATGAGAGATGGGTCCTCTCATTTATTTCATCTTCTATAGGAGATGTTTTAAGTGCTCCTCTGGGGCAAAGAAGAGGCAGATGCTCTCGCTATATCTCTCTCTAAGTCTTTCTGAGTCTCTCTTTTCTCGCTTCTTGCCTCAATGCCGCCTCGCCTGCTGTGGCTTTCTCTGGGTGAATATATCCAGGTTATTAAGCCATATGTTACCTTGGATCTCCTCGGAAGGAATACAATGCAAGAAAAATGTAATTAAACTCACAACATTTCATGCATTTGCTTGCATTCACCATCTATGTCGAATTCCATTTTGAACCCACAAACACTACTCTAGATTAAAGATCTGGTCCTCGATTCTCAGATCTGCTGGTACAGTCACCCAAACAGGTGTGATTTTGAAAATGATTCATGGTGCACAGAGCACACCAGAAGGCAAAATCGAACGCTGTTGAGCGCTGTGGCTAAGAACTAACAGAGCGAACTGAACACACATGTGGCTGCCGGCCAATTTCTCTCTGTACAATATGTCCGAGTCCAACAGATACGCTGTGTTGCTGGCCAAAAAAAAAAGAGAAGGTGTAGGAAACTGCTCCGCTCCTGGGATCTTCTCTCCTCACAGCTTTCTGTCTAAAGCTTCAAGCTGCATCATTTAGCAAGAATAATAAAATCTAATAAAAGTCTAAATTCCAGCCTCTTCTCCATTCCCAAGCATCTTCCTGCTCTCGCGACTAATTACATTCACTGTGCGTGTCCGCCTCGCAAATAACGCAATTTTTTCCTGATACATTTTAATAGCATTGTTTTATCAAGGGAATTTGTGGGTATTACTAAAATGGCTTATTCTGTCACTTTATGTGGCATGGACCGTGCCCAATGAGCTATTCTGGCAATGGAGGAGAGATGGAAATTGTCGGGAATGGCGGCGGTATGATGACAGTCAGTGTTTCTCATTCTGCTCTATCCAGCATGATGTAACTTGTCACACATAAACCTTAGAACAATGGTGATGTTTTAAAAGCATTGGATACAATAGGAAATTCAGCAAAGCTAAAGACGTGACACGTTTTGTTTCGTTTAAGAAACGCCCAAACAAAAGTTGAACAGCGTGAGAGATTGGGCGACGAATTCTTATTCCAGTGGTGCAGTGCCTGAGAGTGAGAGCGACCGGTGTAAGTTATAGAAGTCGATGAGAGACTCAGGCTATAGCAAAAGGCCTCAGACTGAAGCAAGTGGGTTCATTACGGAGATTGATGGGGAAACTCACATCTGACAAAAGAGAAGTGTAGACACATACTTCACAAAGACTGTGGTTAAACCCGGCTCAAACCGGCCTGGTCATTCAAGTTCCCAGAGATTCCAGGAGAATGGGTCAGTGGTGCAATCTCAGAGAGGATGATCACAAGGAGTTGCACGAGAGTTAAGGTTAGGGTAAGACTTCAACTGTGAATTCTGAGAGTTCATTCACGTTTTCTGAGAAACTCGAATGGTTTGAAATCTGAATTTGAAATGGTTTGAAATTTCACATCTGAAGAGTTAAAGGTTTTTAGGCTGATCGTGCTCTTCCTCCTAGTCAACCAGTATGAGGATGTATTTGTTGATAGACATTTCAAAGCACTACTGTAATTAACTCCGAATAAGGGCGTCTGCCGAATGCCATAAATGTAAATGTCAATAAATGAGGTTAAAATTGGCTAAAACTGGACTTTTCATTCAGATTACTGGAGAATCCCAAAGTGGTGCTTACCCAGCATGGGCACATTTTAAAGACTTTGCACGAGCTGGATCAAGACACAGTATCTGAATGAAGTTTAGGGTAAGAGGTTTTATCTGAAAAAGTTTTCCAAAGGAAAATGGTCCTGTATTTGTACTTGACATTCGTCTCAGTTTCAGGCATTGGTCTCGTTAAATATGGTCTTGGTCTCAACCAATGTTTGACAAGAAGTAACTTCTAGAAAACATAGCTTAATTATTGGTGCAATGCATGAATCTGAAGCTAGATGAAGTAAATGTGTGGCCTTGAAAAGGAACTGATGGTTTTCTGATCATGACTTTCTCTCACTTTCATTTGGGCTCAGTCTTGACTTGACCTTGACCACCTTAAGACTTGGTCTTGACTTGGCCTTGACCACCTTAAGACTTGGTCTTGACTTGGCCTTGACCACCTTAAGACTTGGTCTTGACTTGGCCTTGACCCCCTTAAGACTTGGTCTTGACTTGGCCTTGACCACCTTAAGACTTGGTCTTGACTTGACCTTGACCTCCTTAAGACTTGGTCTTGACTTGATCTTGGTCAGTCTCGGTCTTGCACTTGACAGTGGTGGACTTGACTATAGCCTTAGATTCGAAACATCTGATTGGTTAAGGTTAAGGTTAAACCCGAAAATCTTCTAGATGAAGAGCGAGCATTGTTCTCACACACATCATATTTTATTCATTCACGAAATTCTATGCTTTTCTGAGAATCCAAAAGAGTTCAAAACATTGGCATGGTTAAAGGTAGGTTAAATGTTAAACCTGGTTCATAGTGATCAAGGGTCAGTGGTGCAGTGGTGGTTCTTGGCCAGCAAGGTCATGTTTTAAAGAATTTGCATGAGCCAACTTGTATGAAAACATCTGAATGGTTTAAGTTAGAGCAAGGGCTAGCTCAGGGGTATTCAACTAAAATCTGTAGGTTCAGCTAGATAAAAATCCTCATTTACAAAGCAGCAAACATGACCGAGTTGCAACAACACTCACATTTTAACACCTAACCATTAGTGATTAGTTTATGGCTATGAATAAATCACTCCAATGTGGTTCCATCAAAAAGATACGTCCTTTTTAAATAAATGTATACTTCTCAGTCCAGTCATCTTGAGAGAAGTGAAAATGCCATCACTTTACTGATCAGACAAAGAGTAAAAGAAATAAAAATCTATGAAAACCTGTGCAAACTCTTTCCTTTTTCAAGTACTTGGTTCAGTCTATTGAAACACATTGCTGGCTTTGCATCGAGTCCGTGTTTCTCCAGTTGACCCCGGGGTTAAGAGGTAGTGGTTATCTTTTCTTACAAGCTCCTTCCTGTTAGGACAACAAGCCAAATTGGGGTCAGATTTATCTCAAGCAATGCCTGCTAATGATATTTCCAGCTTCTTTAAGTAAAACCTGATTTTCTTGATCCTCCTGCGGACATACGTTTTGCACGAGACAATTTGTATCGTAACTTACAACAGGAAGGATCAGGGTAAGGGTTAAACCGGTTGAAATCAGAACGTTCACTGAAATTCTCTGAGAATCCAAAGGGTCAGTTGTGCATTCTCTCGGCCAGCGTGGTCCCATTTTAAACGCAGCTTGTATAGAAACTTGAAAACGATTAGATTAGCGCAAGGGGTAGGAGGTACTCGTTATAATCTTTTGTTTAAAGCCCCTTCTTGTTAGGACAAAAGGCCAAATCGGTGGTCAAATTTGTTCTCAAACAATGCATGCTCCTCTAATCTTGATCCTGTTGTGACCAAACCATTTGCAGGTCCCGTTCAGAGCTATAAACAATGCACCACTTACAAAGCTAAGACTTTTGTGCAAGCCCGTCCTTTCAGTAGTCATGCGCTCGCTCTCAAAGCCCATTAGCATGTTTTAGAGACAAAGCCTTGCACGTTAAGCACTTCCATCTCCCAGCTCCAGATGAGATTATTAATAGGTTGCTGGCTTGGTTAAAAGAGGCTCTTCAGTTGAATCGATGGTGCACTTGAAGGGGACGCTTTGCAAGTGGACCTGATGGTCAAGCCCTCATTGTTCAACCTGAAGAGTCTGGATTCTGTAAGCCATGTAATGCCATCTGAAGCTATTCTGTTTAAAACCAAGCCAGCCATAAGAGACAAGGAACAAGAATGTGTTTTACCATGAACCCAATTCAGCAATATTTCATTGACCTAAACTGGAGCGAGATGTTTTTAGAGAAGTACCAGAATTGGAAATGGAATAAAACCTAAGTTCAGCCTAATGGAATAAATGTTTTCAAGGGCATAAATCTGCTAGAAAGAGGCCATTTCTGCAAGGCATCGCTAATGGACTTCGCTTTTAGACACGAATGTAGGTTCATCCTTACGGACACAAGGGAGCTTCTTCACTCACCAGGGAGACGTCACATGTGTCTCCTAAGTAGTCCATAATCTCTACTCATCTTTTTTTTCCCCCTCCTGTCCATTGAATAACGGATTTACGAATCAACTCTGTCAGAGCCGGAGTGACCTCAGAGGCCACGGTCTCTCCGGGGATTGTTTCGCCGAGAGGCCCGAGGGGGCCGGAAATCATATTCCAAAGTGCGTGTCTGGAGGAGCATAAATTATTCTGATCATTTTGTGAGAAATGAATGCAGCAGGTGAAATGAAAATCTGCCGAGGTGACGGAAACCTGATGATCTTTCATTTTCTTTTCAACCCGAGTAAACATAAAGTCATAACGCAGGCATATAAAAAAAAAAGAAGAAAAAAAAAGACCTGGCAACCACTTCACATTTTCAATGATAATCCAGAGCAAGTGATGACAGCACGGATGCATTGTGGGATGAGCGTGAAATGCTGAAGACGAGGGTTCTGAAAGGAAATCGATCGCCGTCTACTCTCCCGGTGAATGGAACACACAGAATACGGCCCAGGGCAAAATAAATGCTCCTCTTGACCCTTTTATCTGGGGAAACAACCTTCATCTTACGGTCCGTTGGAGAAAGATGTTAACACTTCCGATGTTGATTGTTTTGGAGAACCCTTTCATGTTGAGAGGAGAACGTGTTTGCTTAACGAGGCCTGAAAAAGTTCAGGAGTTCAAATAAAAGCCCTTGCGAGATGCACGAGCTGCGGATTTGTGCGTACATTGATTTTTTAGCGCCTTATACTTTCACGTGGATGCACAGGATTGTAAACAAATGTCCGTCGCTGGAATCTGAGGAGTCCTTACGCGAGGTTGATCAAATGGGTTTCTCTTTAATGAACCTCTCCAAGTTCTCCAGGTTCTCAACTTCATCTTGTTGGTTCTTTCTGTCCAAAATTCTGTCCAAGCTAAGACACAAGACGAAGACCTGGGAATACCAAGGACTGTCTGAGAATCCCTAGAGCTGCTTTCACATTCGCAGTGTTAGTGTTTAGTCTGTTTGGGTTAGTCTGTTTAGTCTGGTGCGGTTCTTTAGACGGGTGAGAACACAGCAGTCGTACTGTACCCGGGTCTGTGAGTGTCTGAGCGATGTGGAGAAGTGAACTCTAGCGAGAAAACGATTCAACTCTGAGTCGATGCGACTGCAGGAAGCGGATCAAACATGGCGTGTGCTTTGGGTTGCGGTGTGTTTTTTTTGTACATGTCGAGATGTTGAACCGAGCCGAAAGACAGAGCTGTTGAGCTGCAGAAACGCAATACTTTCTTGAGATTTGGACAAAAAGTAAGTCAAACGCTGGATGTGACGTTTCAGTGAGTTATTTAGAAGTGCCGATTCCGTGTTCTGTGTACTTGGATGATTTTTACTTTTAACGTGTTAAAGTTTTTTCCTTCACTGAATTTCTGACCAATGATTGGACGTTTTCAGCCCCTCAATCAACTTTTAATTTTTTTGCTTGTTGCTTTTTAAAATAAATGTATTACATGCAAACGAAACCAAGTGGCAAACGAATCAAACGTGTCGATTGCGCTCGGATTCAGACTCAGCAAACGTCGTGTAAAACTTCTCCTCCTCCTCTTCGGCGCTGCCGTGGAATCGTTCTTCCCGGTATCATGAACGAAGTAGAGCTCATTTAAAAATAGCAAACGTACTTTCGTCCCGTGTCAAATTGTTCACAATACAATAAAAAAGAGGAGGGGGGGGAGGGGGAGGGATGAAAGCCATTCAACTGAGAGGTGTGTAAAATTAAGAGATTAATGTTCCACATCTGTAACAATGCAGGAAAAAAGCATAGCGGTCCACATTAATTAGAGTAATCCATCAAATGCGTCGGCCATGACGCTGCCTAATGATTGCTTTGAGAAGTTTTTAATGAGCACTAAGCACACTACAACTCTGTTAGATAAAACAGTGACGTATCTCCACACATGCTGCTCACGAGCTTATTTTCAGCCACAGCCAAATGTCCTTTGTGCCACAAAATAAATAGTCTCTAGCTTGGTAAATGAATCAGAACTATGATGAAAAAAAAAAAAAAAAAAGATAGAGAGAGAGAGAGAGAGAGAGAGAGAAAACAAGAATAATGCTAAGCAGTCATTCAGCGTACGAGTGGAAAATAGTTGCGATAATAAATAATAAATTCCGCACTGCTTTGATAATAGAATTTTTTTTTTCCCCCCATGGATTTTTTTCTGTACATTTGCTGCGGCTTATCTCAATGGAGTCGTCATCGGGCTCGACGCGTTTCTGTTTCTGCTATTAACAGCGAAACCTTAGGTTGTCAGCGGAGACGTGACATGACGTTAAAGAGGGGGAAGAAATAAGAAATCGAAGCGTGAGATGAGGTAGATCATCGTTCAGTGCTGCTCCTTGTATGACATGCCTGTCCAAGATTAAGGCTAAACAGACAGCCGAGGTTAATAGAAAGCGACGTAGCATTTTTTGCCTTGCCGTGATGACTGGCGCTGCAGATGCGATATGGCTGACTGGCATTGATTTAGACTACACACACACACACACACTGAACCACAAACGTTCAGTTCACTCAAGTGAAAAGCCTAAGATTTGGCTGTTAGCTCCAAACAAAACAAAACAAAACAAAAGAAAACAGCAAGAGCTTCTTTTCTCACTCGCGTTTCATTTTCTAGCAAACATTCATCATCACATTAACAAGAAATCCGACGTATACGGTAAACGATGGACCCTGAGTGCAACGCAGCTCTACGGCAGAGACTCGGCTCGGCTAGTTATTAGCATTTATTATCTATCGGCGGTATTAGCATGTAAGTTGGAAGAAACGTCAGAAGCTGATCTGTTTGAGCTGATGTACAGATGAGGAGGTGAGAGCGCTGGATAGACTACAGCACTAAAGCGCCGCTGCATCGCTCTCTTTACCTAAAGTCTTTCTTTAGCTAGAGATGAAATCTCTCTTCAGCGCTATCGGCACAGCATTGCGTGTCATGGAGGAAACCATGTGAGGTGAAAATATAGCGAAAGAAGTTCCAGAAAATTTCATTACAGCTCATATCTTCATTACAAAGTCAGACTTGAAGATCACGTGTTAATTCTTGCATTAACATGCAAGTCATTCAGGGTGGATTTCTCCTCTAAGACCTTGATTATTAGCTCTGGATTTGGATCATGGAGGTGGAGTTGGTGGAGAGAGTGAGAGAGAGAGAGAGAGAGAGAGAGATCGTTTTAAACATTCTCGCCCTGCAGGCTTCAAGTCAGAGAACTCAACATTGCAGCTTCTCTATTTATTTATTACCAAAGGCTAGCATACATAACCCTCAATCAGCTTAGCATGACAGTGATTAGCCACACGGACCATGTTTAGGTATTGCTTTGTGGCCTCTGATCTCTCTCGTGGATAATCTCATCCCTGGATTTGAGCTAGCTGAATTTTGATTGGACGTCGTCTAGCAATCCACGTCTCGGCTAGATCTTTGCCAAGACTCGATCGTGAATCCGGACCGACCAGCTAACGGTACAGAAGAAGTCATGCGGATGCCTCAGAGAGAGACTGTTTGAGTTCAGAGGCTCCTCATGCCACAATAAAACACAGTTCACCAGGGCAGGGGCAGGACGCATTAAAATTAAGCCCTTAATGCATTTGTGCAGGGAGCCAGGCGAGGATCAGATGAGATGAGAGTTGGCGTACATATTCAACGGCGTGCTCGGGGCGCCAGGGTGATTGAGTTAGAACGGACGTCATGTGAAATGTCACCATCTGCCTCGATGCCTGATCCCAAACCAATTTAAAAACCGAATCCCCTCCCTTTTCCCCCCACGTCTCAAATCCAGCAGCAATTATAGATCGGGCTAATTAGCCGACGGTCTGTGACGGGCAACAGCCAAGGTGATGCTTTCAATTTCACTCGCAACCATGGAAATCAGGCCTGGAGGATTACGTTCCAGTCGTATCGAGACGTGATGGCAGATTGACACTGACTATCTTTCAGTAATACATTATCTCTTAATGGTTAATCCGTGTTATAGACCAAATTACAGCTGAATCCGACCTAACCGTCTCTGGAGGACGAAGATTACTCAAGATTAGTCAATATTTGACGTTTCTCAGCTGGTACCATACGATTTTCCCACCATTCTCTTTATTTTGGAGAATTCCTTTCCCTGATACTGAGCTGCAACGTACAATATATCGCCAAAAGTTTGTGGACACCTGACCGTCACATGCATATGTGCTTTTTTCAGATTTATTCCCTATTTGCTGTTATAACGCGCTCCACTCGTCTGGGAAGGCTTTCCGCTAGGTTTTGGGGCGTGGCTGTGGGGATTTGGGTTAATGATAATGAGTCTTTATTGATCACATATACATTACAGCACAGTGAAATTCTTATTTCTTCGCATATCCCAGCATGTTAAGAAGTTGGGGTCAGAGCTCAGGGTCAGCTATGATACAGTGCCCCTGGAGCAGAGAGGGTTAAGGGCCTTGCTCAAGGGCCCAACAGTAGCAGCTTGGCAGTGCTGCGGCTTGAACCCACGACCTTCTGATCAGTAACCCAGAGCCTGGCAGTGCTGGGGTTGCGGTCAGGCGCTGATGTTGGAATGTCGACGAGGCTCCAGTTCCAGGTGTTCAGAGGGGTTGAGGTCAGGACTCTGTGCAGGTAGGACACTCGAGTTCTTCCACCTTCTTCCAACATTTGCACACCACGTCTTCACGGAGCAGTTAGGCGAAGGCGCACGTATGAGCGTGATGGTCAGGTGTATACAATCTTTTGGCCATATAGTGTCCTCTTACCACTGAGGTTGAAGCTGTTTTGCATTTTAATATCGCATACGATCTCAGTCTGCCATTTTTCTAGCAAGCATCCTACCTATGCTAGCAATGCACAGGCTAATAACACCAGCCGCTAATTTTCTGGCTGAGTGAATGATATGGTATTTCTCTGAATGTTATAAATCACAGGTAGGTAGTAGCTGAAGTAACTAGCTGCTCGTTCACAGGGACGTGTACGGCAGACGCTCCACATAAACCCGATCACAAAAACGTTTGTAATCGTTGATACGGTTGATTAGTTTTCTGTTAGGAGATATTTATTTAACATTTATGGAAGGAGTCTCCAGTGTCAGAACAGAGGAGTTTATGTTTTGTGAAAAGCACTTTTATAGCTGCTTATAACTTTAAGTGAGAACTAACTTGTTTGACAAACATTACATGTAACTATAAACGGATAAAAAGTACGACGTGACGTTTATTAATAAACGATGATTATTTTCCTATAACGACACGTCCTGACGTGTTTTATCTCTCTTATACCACAGCAATCTGGCAACGCATGTATTAAAGAACGGCACGTGCATTTTTATCAGTTTATAGTTACATTTAACGTCGTGCAACGTCCGCAAACAAAACAAGTTCGCTCCTAACGTAAGGCGTTCGCTTTCAAAATTTGAGTCCTGAACGTAAACCGTCGTCTTTAACCCGCTTTAACGGTTTGCTCGAGTGGAGGATGATTGCCTCACTTTGTTGCGGCTGCTAAATCATCAGACGGCAGCTCTCACGGCTCGTGACCTGAAGGTTTAACAATCCCAGGACTGCCGGAAAGCCAGCGTCGGAGTCCTCGAGAGAAGAGTTAACCCTCGACGGCTCGGGTTTGTGCCCGGGTTCCTGTCAGAAGCCGTTCTGTATAAAGGCGTCTGTCGAAAGAATAAACCATTATCTTCTGTAAAAGAGAACATTTATTGTAATAAGAGGAATCTGTACATCATATGAACTGCATGGAGTTTCCACACCTGGATCCAAAAACACATTTAAAACAGCAACGTAGGGTGTACGGATTTCAAGAATATTTAGTCGTGTTATGTAATATAAATATTTGGTACAAAATATCACAAAGCAAAGTAGTACATGGACATCATCTACTCTCCCGGAAGAAAAAAAAAAAAACCACCGCGACGACGCACTGTTCATAAAACCACATTTTTTTTTTAGTTTTTTTTTTTTTTTATATATATATATACAACATGAGTTAGCATCACTTTTATTTTACAGTATATCACTGACAAAGCACAGGAATATTGCAGGTGAACTCTGTGCGCCTAAGCCACAAATATTTACCCGCTGCTCGGAAGCCGACTACAATCATATGTATATTCTTTAAAAAATAACCTCTTTTCATCCCCTCGATAACGGAGGCGGCGAATCCAATTCCAGACTCATTTTTGTGTCTGGCGCAGAGGGCAAAAATATAAGGGCGGTGATTTATTTTAACATCCCAGTCATAACTCAACATCGGACCGCTGCGATTATCATTCAGAGACGGGATGAATCATCTGGGGAGGAGGGGGGGGGGGGTTTAAAACCAGCACAGAAGAGGAGAGGGATGTGGTTATTAGCACGCACGGTGTTAGCACGCGTGAGTAAGACTCGTGGATTTCGAGGTTCGAGTTGATATTTCTGTCGGTTTTCTTCTTTAAAAACATAACTGGCGGGACGCTCTTGGAAACCAACATGTGTGTGTGTGTGTGTGTGTGTGTGTGTGTGTTTTTTTTTTTGTTTAGCACGAGGTGATTTCGTAAATAGGCTTCTCGGGTAAGGGAACGTAAGACGTAAGCTGTGGTGTGGTGGAGACGTGAGCCACATTTCCTGCCTATGAGCGACTAGATAATTGGAAGCTTCTGGCATTTTCTCCAGTAGATGATGAAAACGGGTGCCAATCGCGAAAAACACCTTTTTACCCGACCCAAATTTCTGAAGCACCGTGTCTGCTTGGAAAGCACTGACAGTATGTATGTACATCAAAAGTAATACTGAAAAGTCAAAAAAAATAAAATAAAACAGAACAGAACAAAACATACAGATGATCGGCTAATCGGGGCGCCGGATCGTTAACGCTTGCTGATGTGGAGCGGAGTGTGAGCTGGCTGTTTTTCCTGCTCCACAGACACGTCGCTAAAAAGTTTGGTCCTTCGTAAACCGGTCGGCTTTTCACGCTTCTCAGGAAGAGGAGTCCGTAAACGATTCGTATTCCCCGTCCTTCCGAATTCAATAATAATGTCAGTTTTCACGTGGGATTATCCGAAAAAACGTGCCTCGCCGTGACGACCTTCGTTCCGAAGAGCTCCGGAAGTCAACCGGTTACGTTACGACTCCGTGTGTTCAAGCGTCTGCTTTGTGAAACGTCTTCCTGTCTGCCGGATCGAATTGGGGACGAAGGAGAAGGGCACTTTGTAAGAATTCCACTTTGTAAGAAATACAACGCTTTGTAAGAATTCCACTCGAAGCAAGCTGAGGCGTGCGTGTTAGGAGTCCCATTCGCTCTCGTCGGCCCCGTACATATCGGCGAGCTTTCTGAAGCGCGGACCCCACTCGTTCAGGTAGCTGTAGTCGTGCTGCGATTCGGACGTTCCCGAGCCGAGCGAGCTGAGCGATTCGGCGACTGAGCCCTCGCCCTCGTAGGCGTAGGTGGCCAAAGAGTCGTAGGGCGGCGCCGCAGGGCTGCTGTCGTGCTCCTGGACGCGCTGCGTGATGAAGTTCCTCACGTCCGAGTTGTCTCGGGACGTCGCGGCGGTCCGGCGGAGGAGAGTCGGCGGCGGGTACGGCGGATCGGACGGCACGACGTCACGTCTCAGTTTGCTGCTTTCCTCCATGACCTCCGGGTGGCGCAGAGCTCCGATGTCGAACGCCTGCGTGTCCTCCTCGCCGCCGCCCTCGTCGTTATAGCTCACCACGTTGTCCCGGACGTCCTCTTTCGAGATGATCAGGGGTTCCTTCTTCTTCTGGCGCTTCAGAGCAGCAAACAGCACGACGATCACTGAAGAGAGAGAGAGAGAAAAGAAAGACTGGGATGGATAATCGACACGTGACAGTGGTACGTTATCCGAGCAGTTAGTTAATTCACAATCCTCGCTGACTGTGGTGGGCTTTTTTATATATATATTTTTTACGCATATAGCAAACTGTTCCAGTAACTCTGGATGAGTAGGAGAAACAGCCTTGGATGCAGATTCGAAGGCTGAAAGGTACAAAAAAAAAACAACAACGACGACAAAAAAATCGAAAGCCTGTGAGTCAAGAGTAGATTAAATCAGTGCTCAGGAGCAGGCACGCGTGAATAGTGAGCTTCAACAATAAAACACTTGGTGTGTGGATGATGGGGTGTCACCTATACGACTGAGCAGGTCCTCACGGCACATGACGTGAACACACACGCCAAATCGTCTTTACATAATAATAATAATAATAATAATAATAAATCCACTCCGGTGTGATGTTTATTTTGAAAAAAAAAAAAAAAAAAAAATCGCTGAAAATTCACACCACTGAAGCGAAACTGAAGTCTGACGTACAAAGTCGTATTATTTCTCTTTAGATGAAAGAAGAAAAAAAAAGGCTTTCATTTGAATGGGATTTGAAACCTATTCTTTGTCATGGCCTGATTGAAAGTCTGACGGCGTGCCGCGTTTATCGGTCCGGAGCGTTTAACCGTGTCAGGGCTTTACTTTGCATTCTGACCGGACGTGCAGATTTCAGACCGCCCGAGTAGTAATTAATGTAACGCTGGAGAAGACAAAGGCTCGGGCTGACAGGCGGAGGGCTGCGAGCATGACGGAGAGAGCGCCGTCTCCCTGACAGTGAGGCTGAAGGATGAGTGCTTCGTAACGGCACGGACAGGAGGATAGACGGATGGAGCGAGTGATGATCAGACTGCTAAAAGCACAGAAACAGAGTGCCTCTGCTGGACTTGGCCCCTGAGGAGGAAGCGGTAATTCGACTGGAGACTTCGGGAGGAGAAGTCAGTAATGTCGGATTATCGCATCGCATCCGCGCGATGCCTCAGTAGCCGCCGTCACCTCGGTCGCCTTGGTTACATAAACAGAGCGTATATCAAATAATATCTTGGCCGTCGGGTTTCGCCTCACGGGAAACGATTAAAGCGGCAGATTTACAGCGTTGTTTTATTTTTACATCCAGAGATCAAAATGACCCCCCGGTGAAACGATCTAACTGACACTTGATTAGCTATGCAGATTATATGCTGATTAATTAGTCGATGCTTAGTGTGTGCATGCTAGCAACATGTGTTAAGACGACTCACTTCATTGAAATGCAGTTTCATTAAAAAAAAAATTATCAGATGATTTACAGTAAATACGTTTCCTTTATTGCAAACCTGTACTATGAACATCGGCGTTGTTTTAACGTTCAATATTATGACATATTTCCATATGGATAAGCTCTTAGGAGGGGAAAATGCATTAAAAGCTTTAAGCCACACCCACTAAGAGCCGTTCTCGTTTTGCATGTACGGACTCGAACCGACGTGCTTCCGTTTCATACGTACAGACGAATGTATTGACTGCTACTTCGTGGGCGTGGCCTGGTAGTAGCCAGAATTCTTACTTTTACACGTTACATCCTCGGCTTCGTACTAGCTTCGTTTTTCAGATTAGATTAGCAAAGCTAACTACTAGCTACATGCGCTCACTGAAGGCAACGACAGTCTCATCTACCGCCTTCCTTCCAAGCCTTGTTTGTTCTTCGTAACGTCTCTATACGTTGTATATGTAGTCAGATGTTGTATATGACTGGATGAGATGAAATCATGGTTATAAGGAGGGGGTTTTTTGGGCGGGGAAATGGAAATGTAGGTAGGAAATAAATGGTTGCCCGTCGTTGTGTTGCTTGCTAGCGTGAACGCAGGGGAACACGTCACCCCGAAATCTCCCATAGGTGATTTTAACATCCTCAATAAAGCTCTTGTAGCTTGTACACGAGGGCGGGGCCATTCTAGAAGAGACCACGCCCATCAGGATACCAATATCACAGAATATCTCATGTCTCATTTATTTATTTTTTAAAATTTCCACGTGATACTTACGGAGCAGGATGAGTACGCAGAGCAGAACAGCCACCAGCGCTCCGGTGCTGAGTCCGGCCGTGCCTCTCAGAGCCTCCGCGTTGCACGCCTCCATGTTTCCGTCTCGGTCGCAGGTGCACACGCGTACCGTCAGCGTACCTGTGCTGCTCATCATAGGGAAACTGCCATCCGAAATCACTATGGCAACCAGGTGCGTGCTTTTCTGCGCTCGCCGGAAACCCGTCCGCTGTGTGTAGATGTCGGCGGTGTTGTCTGTGCGAAAACAAGGACACGGATACGGCAGAGCTTTACGAGAGCCGCACGGGCGGGTGTAAATCTTCCGAAAAGCCCAGGATTGGAGCGGTTTTCTGATCGTGCTCGACTTCCTGATGCTGCACTCGTAAAGCGAAAAGGAAAGAAGAAAACTCACCTCCGTTGTCTCGCACTGAGAAGTTGGCCTTCACCGAGCTCTCTGGCGCCAGCGTGAAGAAGAAGCGGTGGCCGCCTGACGGCTCGTCCCGATCCACCGCCGTTATCGTTTGGATTTTCTGTGACACGATAAAGAGCGCTAATTGAAAAACGGTTTCTATAAAAGGCACCC
>JANDJT010000103.1:1436659-1447591 GCA_024331685.1 Stegophilus panzeri | reverse complement strand
TCTCAATCTCTCTCACGCTCTCTCACACTCTCTCTCAATCTCTCTCTCTCTCAATCTCTCTCTCACACTCTCTCTCACTCTCTCTCTCTCTCAATCTCTCTCTCACACTCTCTCTCAATCTCTCTCTCTCTCAATCTCTCTCTCACACTCTCTCAATCTCTCTCTCACGCTCTCTCAATCTCTCTCACGCTCTCTCAATCTCTCTCTCTCAATCTCTCTCTCTCTCAATCTCTCTCTCACACTCTCTCTCAATCTCTCTCACGCTCTCTCAATCTCTCTCACTCTCTCTCACTCTCTCTCAATCTCTCTCTCTCAATCTCTCTCTCAATCTCTCTCACTCTCTCAATCTCTCTCTCACACTCTCAATCTCTCTCATGCTCTCTCAATCTCTCTCACGCTCTCTCACTCTCTCTCTCACTCAATCTCTCTCTCTTTCACAATCTCTCTCTCACTCCCTCTCAATCTCTCTCTCAATTGCTCTCTCACAATCTCTCTCTTACTCTCTCTCTCTCTCTCTCTCTCTCTCTCAATCTTTCTCTCATTCTCTCACTCACTCACTCACTCACTCTCAGATTCTGATGAACACACACCACTCTGGATGGACCATCTGACCTGTGTTTGACTCGACGGAGAAGTACGGGTGGCCCTGGCTGATGCTGTAGACCAGTTTTGCGCTCAAGCCGAACATCTCGTCGTCTGCGTCGTGGGCCGTCACCTGAATAACCGAAGTGCCTTAGAAAACAAACAAACAAACAAACAAAAAGATGAAGGATTTACAACAATATTTGACTTCTACAGTTATAGCTGGAATAATCATTTAAATCAGGGGTGTTTGACTAAAATCTCCATCCAGCTGCAAAGATCCAGATAAGCCTTAACTAACCCGACTCAACATTTACCTTTTAACGTTTAACCGTTAATAATTATCTTACGGCTATGAATAGGACTGTCACGTACGTTCAGATGAAGCGGTGCATCGTGGTATTTATTAAGAGCAATCCAAAAATCATAGTCAAAGTTTGTAGTATGTGTTTAATAAATATGTTATAACGCATGCGTTTCTGTCCAGTAGTCTTAGCTAGTTACGGCCATTTGGCTAGTCTCTAGCTAGTTACTTTGCATAAATGTGATTAGCTGATTTACATAAATGCATGTGATTGGATAGAATAGAGAAGCTGTGATGTTTGGGAAAACAAAAAAATATATATTTTTACATTATTTTTTCAAAATCTGGACTGCAAAAGAAGAAGAAAAAAGTTTTAAAACAGCATACCGGTGTGTGACCTCTCAGGGACGCTAGCCGTGTAAACCTCCTTCTCAAACTTGGGCTCGTTGTCGTTGATGTCGTGGAGTTTGACGATGAACTCCGTCTCGGGTTCTAAGGGCTGGCCGTTCTTCTTGTTGACGGCTTGAGCTCGGAGCATGTAGGACGGCTTCTCCTCTCGGTCCAGGCTCCGCGTGGCGTGCAGATCACCCGAGTTTGCGTCGATCACGAAGATGGTCCCGGCACCTTCGCCCGTCAGGACATACATCACCGTGCCGTCTCCTCGATCCATATCGGAGTGAAGCTGTGGACGGGATATCGTTCGAGCCATTCGTCAGCGACCTCCAGATCTGTCTTTTAGCTGATAACGCTCCCTAAATGTCACGTTACACTCGGGATACTTTAACTGAAAACAATAAACTGAAAGGAACTCTCTGTCTCTCTCTCGCTCTCTCGCTGCAGGTACTGTCGAGCCAATATGTGCAGATGAGCTCTTGTGAAATTGAGTTCTGATTGCTTATCACATGAAAGTAAGAAACATCAAATGTGCAATCAAGGTGAATACATATTCATTAGAAAGAGAGCCAGTCACACCTGCTGTCTCTATGAGGCGCGGTCTTTTTTTTTCCCTATCTGTGTTTCATGAGCGAAAAAATTCAAACATCGCCATCGTGACATCCTTCACGTCCGGCGTTTGAAACCCGTCTTGCAATTCCAGTCACCGATTCGCTTCGAGTGGGAATTTTTTGTTACTTTTTAGTGCTAAAGGAGTGAATTCATGGATCTGATTTTCCTGTAAAAAAAAAAAAAAACCCCAAAAAACAACTTCTGATGAAGGAAAAGAGGATTACTTTCACAGTTCTGAGTGGGCTGAAGTGAATCATTGTTTTGGAGATATATAATTAAATTAAACCACACCTGTTCTATGTATGTGAAAATCAGAACATTTTGTTGTTTAAAAAAACCCCAGAATCGTATTCAAACACAATGACTCTTCAGTGCCTTACAGCCCTCCTGAGACTTGTTTTGGAATTCATCCTCCGCTACTCCCGTTCTTCACGCCGCAGACGCAAACGCTCTCAGAGGCAAACAAAGATTTTTTTTTTTCTTCCCAATGTCAGAAAGCGACATTCATGAGTCTATAAATCCGTAACCCCACCTGGAAATCCTCTCAGGACCCCTTTTACATTCTTCTCATGCCAGAGATGGAGGTGGTATAAATTCTGCGACCCCAGCAACCCGACACGAACAGCCCGCTGCGCCATGACCCTTTTCCAAACGTCGAAGCGCTGAGACTTTCCTTTTTTTTATCCTATATTCTAATCTTTGATCCTCTGTCGAGACCCTTCTGCCTGTGATGGTGGGCTGCGCTAACGGCCCGAGCTTTCGGTCTTCTCCTCGTCTTCGACCTGGCAGGATCCGTGCTGGAGAAACACCGCCATCACCTAGCCCACGCTTTTTCATCTTCTCCAAGCGCCAGTTATTAAAAGACAGGCAGCTGAGAGATAGAGGATTAAGAAAGATGATGAAACTTTTCTCTCAGCTGTCTGAGTTTTCTGATTCCTATCCTGCTTTCACACGAATCGTCTGCCGTGTAGAAGCGAGAACGCTTACACACGATGGACGGTATGGTTTTGGCACAGAAAAACAAACACAGCTTTGGCGTTTTTGGCATAATGAAATATAAAGGCGGAGGTTAGCGGTTTGCCTCGCACCTCCGGGGTTGGGGGTTCGATTCCCGACGGAGTTTGCATGTTCTTCCCATCCGGGTACTCTGGGTTCCTCCCGTAGTCCGAAACACATGCGTTGTAGGCTGATTGGCATCTCTAAACTGTCTGTAGTGTGTGAGTGTGTGTGTGATTGTGCCCTGCGATGGGTTGGCACCCTGTCCAGAGTGTCCCCTGTGATACCCTGTGTAGGATAAGCGATACAGAAAATGGATGGCTGGAGGGATGGCTGGAGGGATGGATGGGCAAAACTCAGACCATCATACCATGGCATAACGTGTCACGCCTTTTCACAACTCACGTTTCCGTCTAAAGTTAGACGAACGACGGTCTTCTGCGTTTCTTGCTCTGTGGAGAACCCTCAAGTTCATGCAAAACCTCGTCCAACGGTTATTTTCGTTAGCGCGTCTCCAGGATTTGTACGTTCTAATCTGAAATGGTGTTCGACTGCTCATCTGTACCTCCTTTGTTGTACCTTGAGCACATATAGTGAATAGGAACGGTCTTATGAGAGTTTAAAAAGAGAACCGAGGAGAACCTCGTACAGTTTATACAGTGGAAAATGAACACAGTGTAATTACTGCTTGTGGCTTTACAGGCTCATTAATATTCCAGTGCTATAACTTTAAAGCTACTCTATCTTGAGCGTTTAATTGGCATGAAAATTCTTCCCTACCTTGCCGATGTACTGATAATCACTGCCGGTGTACTCCTCCTGCAGAAAGAACTGCTTCCACATCCATCCTCTCTTGGAGCGCTTCAGAGTCTCCGTGTTCCACTCTCGCCTCCACGCGTCCTTTCCTCTCAAAAGCGTCATCGCGGCGTCCGCGCTGAAGGCCGCCCACGCCCAGAACAGGAACGCCGTCAAAGTCCTCATATCGTCTTCTTCGGTCCTATCTGCCCAGGTTAAAGCTCTGTAGAGTAGAGATTGCGGCCACCCTCATAGTCCGGCGTTCTGGCTCGATGCTTCAGGGTCACCTAAAAAAACAAAATCAAAACAACAACAACAAAAATAAACCCAAAAGAGCGACTAATTAATTGGAAGGAGGAAGCATCTAAGACTGTCATTAGAGCTGACCCGAGCCCCATATCAACATTACAACTGTCCCTTAATTGGAAGGTGCTGTTTAGAGACGTATGACGGCCGTGCCGCGGGGCGCTGAGCCGGATCCGCCGCTGATATCTATATAATTGGTGTCCCGTGGTTTAGAGAGCGTGAAGCGGAAAGTGGAGTTCTGCAGGAACCCGTTTAGCATGGGAGAGATGAAACTCGCATGAGCTCACTTCCTCTCTCTGCTGACGAGCATTAGCCTCTGACTCGGAAAGCGCTGCAAAAACAAGTAAATGGCTCGCGCAAATCTATTATCAATTAATCAATAGGAGTCCACTCTAAATGCCTCGATTTAAAGACTAAAGCACTTGTGTAGCAATTGAGTCCACCCCCCCCACACACACACTAAAAACACCCTCATTTGGCCAGAGAGGTGTGGGCAGTTTGATTGACAGGAATGAGAAGAATTAACACGGTCTAAGTGTGCTGACCTCTCGGAGATCAGAGACAAAAGCGTTCTGCTGCCACATAATAATTCCTGTTTCTTAAAGGTGGCTTACACCTGGCTTTGCACCCCCATCCCTCCCCCCCCTTCTCTTTTCTTTTCACGCTTTATAGAGTAGATTGCAAATGTGATTGGGGACGGGAGGCGAGACAGCCGTTCTCGCCGTGAAGTGCATTTATACGTCTCCGAGATTTTGATTTACAATAGCGCCGGTGACATTTGCGTGCGTTCGTCCGTCAGTATGAAACCACTGAAGGTCAACGGTAGATGGAGCGACGGTTCAAGGGCCAGGGATTCAGATGAAAAAGCGACGTTTGCATGATTCGTTCTTTTAGTACGCCGATACGTGAACGCACGCTCGCACGCACGCACGCACACACGCACGCTGCTTCTTAGCTTTTCATTCTGCTTATCATTCCGTTATGACTGCCTTTAATTGAACGGGCTAACAATAGACGCTGGGTCGTATTGATTTGCTGTCAGACTCGATGTGTGTGCGGTTCGGTGTGTGTGGGCATAACAAAGAAAGACAAAGGAGACACGGGTCTTACGATTGTAGTTTATGTAAGTTATGGAGGTCCAAACTCTAGAGTCAGAGCGCGTTTAAGTCAAACTCGGGGAGTCGTTTCGCACGGCGCCGTGACCTGCCAAATCCCCTGACGCTCGACTGGACCTGAAGCACTTTTGTGCCGGCCGCAAAATGTCCGCCCTGATTCGTTTACGATTCCAACCTGCTGCTGCGAGAGCGAGAGCGAGAGAGCGAGAGAGAGATACGTGGGTAGAGGAGTGTAGAAGCTCCCCTGCTGTCCATAAACCCGAGCGCACGCTCCATAAAACTTGACGTGACACCTGGACTTCATGCTGTCTGTCATCTCTGTGACTCGTATGCATGCAAATATGCCACCACGTTTGCTTGTACGCTTGATGTCCGAGTTTGACGTTAGCGGCGGATCAGCGCTTATGCGGGTTTATTTATTTTTTGTCTGACTAATCAACGCTGCTTTTGTAGTTTGCGCCTTTATGTTTATGCGCAGCGTCCTCGCGGCCTAATTAGCAAACGCGGCGTATCGCACCAACCTTACACTTTTGTTTTCAGACTACTTAGCATTACGTCTGACCTTGAGCCATCAGCAGTTGCCGGGATTTATTTTAACCAATTTTTTTCCTTGTTTTCAGTCCTCCTCAAAGACACAGTCCCCTTCGAGTCTCTTGGGAGAGGCAGAGACTGGCGAGGTGGTGGTAACGACTGACAGGCGGAGGGGATGGGGGGAGTGTGTAAGAATCAACGACACCTGTGGAGGACGCATGAGCTGGCGGGACATGGTGTGTGTGTGTGTGTGTGTGTGTGTTTGTGTGCGAGGCAGGGGCTCTAAGCGTAGCCGTTGATGCTAGCTCTGGCACACAGCGGACAGTCGCAGCCCTCCTGATGAGTCCCGCAGGGGCAATTAGGAGCAAGAGAAGAAGAGTGTCAGCCACGGGCGGTGACAGATAACAAGTCCTGCTGCAGCACAGCCCGCCAAACACACACACACACACACACACACACACACACACACACACAACACACTGTCTCCCACTTCTCCTATATGATGAACAAGGTAGCTAGAAACGCCTGGCCTCCTCCAGTCTCTGAAATAGGCCAGTTGTCTCTTTTTGCTTAAGCAAATGTTTGATTATCCCGACTCATTGGCGCTCGATTAGCAGATCAGTGAACGAAAAAAAGAGCGAGCTCTCATCTCGTCTGCGCGGAATGGAAGGAGACACATGCCATGTCGGATTGTGGCCCTCTCACAGCGAGGAGTGAAGGCGAAGCGGAGATCAGGTGAAGGGAAATTGAGTGTGGGTGGCACGCTCGAACACATCAGAGCTGATCCTGTTTCCAGTCGCTAGACTAGCAAACCCAAGCAGCCAGTCCATGTCATTCCCCAGGGGGGCGCAGCAGGTAATCGATACTCATCGACCCATCCGTCGTCTGTTTGGGAGAGGTGGGGGTTTTGCGTTTGGGGGGGGACGGGGTCTGAAGGGGCTGTCTAGACTGCTTGGGTTTTAGAATGCTATGCTATCACTGCTCCAGGAGAACGATGATTGATTTGCTCATCTTGGTTGTAATTTTTTTCCATATCCCTCCCGCTGTCCATTTTCCTCGGCTATTTATACTTATCTACGACCGTGTCCGATTACGGCCCTGATAAAAGATCATGGTGATGGAACACGGACGTTGGGCAACTTTTTCGGGTGGATGAACGTCACCGTGAGCACAAACGGAAAAGTAAAGACCACAGTCGCCATACGAGCTCGCGCACCTTTAGGCGCTATTAACCCTTTACTGCATGGTGTTGCCAAACGGCAACAATTATTTTATCTCCAATTTCATACAGAACTACTATTTTCCTGTGTAACAAATGATAGAACAGGAAAATGAGGTGCTTGTTTTCTTCCATATTTACAAAGAGAGATAAGGTTGATGGAAGATGGCAGAACTGAGCATGCTAGTGAAACCTACAGCATAAGACGCTCGGCAGAAACGTCTCGGAGCTGTTTGTAATGACCGATCACAGGTTTGGTCTAAAAGGTGCCATGAAGACGAAATGGTAAACAAACTCTCTGCCGTCTTACCGCCTTCAACTCTTTTCTCACGAACAATATGTTTCTTGTTTTAAACACCGAAAACACCGCGTTAAGAAGCTTGGAGCATGTGATGGTGCTTACTGTGAGGGGGCTAAAACTTCATCCAAGGCGTAATCCTGCTTCCTAGGCCCCCCGTAGGTCCTCCTAATCTCCTCTGCACTGCAACATGTGCACTTCATTCTCCACAGGAACAGATAATGGATTTAAATGTTCGAGGGTTTTTTTTTTTTTTTTTTTTTTTTTCTTCTTCATCCCAATGGGACGACCATGTGCACCAACACAATTAGTGTCAGGGAGCACTGCCCGGACCAGATGGGACCTCTTAATTACGTAACGCGAGAGGCCATAATGTGGTCTGTGAGTCAATGTCTCTGTTACTTCTGCTCGACATCAGTGGAGGTCTGAAAACACACCAACTTTTTAACATGTTTACAAAGGAACTCGACAGGACGCTCGCTTGTGAAGGAACCTCCACGAGCAACCTGCTGCATCTCTGCATTGTCTAGCTGTTCAAATACCAACCTGTTAATCCGTGAGTGTGTGTGTGTGTGTGTGTGTGTGTGTGTGTGTGTGTGTGGTGTTTACGGCTGTGTTGCATTTCTGTTTGTCTGTGGTTCCCTGGGTGAGGGGAGGAGAAACCGGCGTGAGAATGGAAGCTGTGTGAAGAACTCAGCATTGTGCCGGACTACTGGAATGCCATCCTCTATTGCCATGCAAATGAGCCTCTGTGTGTGTGTGTGTGTGTGTGTGTGTGTGTGTGTGTGTGTGGGCTTGCTTGTCACTTCCACCTCATTGACAAATACGCAAATCAGGAGCCCTGCTAATAGAGCTGTTGCTCGTAGTCTGAGTCGAGGAGAATTTTTTCACGGCTTGTCGTCGATATTTATCGCACGTCTTTCCCACGAGGCCTTTAACAGCCTGACAGCGCCATTAACTCATCTGTACACTCGCGACTCGGGGGCGCTTTACGTGCCGACCGGAGCTTCACGCGTCGGCAGCCCCATAACTATCAAAAGTCTCGGAGTAGGCTTTCGCTTTACGGAGTACGATTTACACGCACGTGGGAAAAGGATCCGTGTTAGGGCTGGATATCGGTTTTGTGATCGATCGGGTCACGATGCACGGTCCTGAGAGTGTGTTGTGGGTAACGGTGGTAGTATTTTTATCACTTTATCACTGTTTTTTTTTGTTTTTGTTTTGTTTTGTTTGGGAATAACAAGCAGCGTTTCGATCCTTCGATCGCGAAAAACGTTAGTAAATATTCAAAATATTAACACAGATTTGCACGCGTTTTTCGTTTTAAATACAACGCTACCACTCTTGCTGCTAGTTTGTTATATTTCGTGATGTGTGGCGCCTTGAAGTATCGCGATCGTGATCCAATCCGTGTCGCGTAATGAAAAACTCAGACGAGCGATTATACTGTACATAACGGACCACGTTTGAGATTTTCTCACGTCTACACCAAGGCTCGGAGGACAGATCTTACGGCGCCCGACGTTTCTTCGGTTCCTCACGCGCGGCTTTAGTGCCTACCTGCAGTTAATCCCTGCAAAAGTGTCCTCGGTCTGTCGTTAAATGTGTACAGAGACACGATGAGGAAACATAAAAGCTCAGAAGGACGCAGCAGAGGTCGCCGGTGCGTCTGGAGAGCGTACAGTACGTAGCCAGTACGGTGACGTGTAAATAGAACGTACGTGTTGTAATAGAATATCGTACATATAGGCTACTCTTCAACAGATGAATAAAAACGAATGCTGGACAGGCCACGCCCACAAGCGATAATAGTAGCAGTTTTTAAACGTACACGAGAGCAACACTACAACCGACACAAGCGTTTTTTCCCCCTAATTTAATATTCGGGACATGATTAAACTTCTTCGCCATTTTGTTTGTTCGTTTCCGCCATTTTTAAAATTCGCTCGCACGTTCGAATCTCTTCCTTCTCTAGACTACTACGTGCGTGAGGTCATGTGAAAACCTTTGTACAGCTTTTAATACTTTTTTTTATTTTATTTTATCTTTAACGATCAAGATAACTTTCATTTGAAAAGGTTGCTTTATGTCGTCTTGATTGCAATCGCAACATCGCCTGACATTTCGGTTCTGCTCCTACGCCGAGCGACAGGGACGAAAAAGGGGGGGGGGGGACGAAAAAAAAAAACGTATTAAAAAATTAATCGATAATGGCATTTATTGACATTAAGCACAGAAATAGAACTGAAAAGCGTAAAGCTGTAACGCGGCGAATAAATGAAAAAACGCGAAAGCCCGTGGCGGCGTCTGGGACAGTGATGGAATGAAACTGTTGTAGAGGTCGTCGGAGGCGAGCGGAGAAGAAAGGTTAAAGGATCCTGATTAGACAGATTTCATCCCGTCTTCTTATTCTCTTCCGTGCTTTAGGAGAGCTGAACTCGGCGGCCCTGGAGTTGTCAGGTTATTAGCGTGTGCTGCGATGTGCCGCGACGTGCTAAGACGTGCTCGTCTCGTTGCTCTAGTAGAACAGAAAAGGGTTCGCTTGGGTTCTGCGTGAGGGAAGGAGCTGCTGTACGGGGTTGTATCGGCTGCTCTTTGCTTTTTGGCCATAGTTTAATTTGGCCTATTTTAGCCTTCACACCCACACACACAGACACACACACACACACACACACACACACACACACGCACACGGAGCAATGTGTCAGTGTTGTGAAGCACACTTGGCAAGCATTGCTAGTCAGTAATTTGTAGCGCACGCTAATGATCCACTCTCGCTTTGGACCGACTTGAGAATAATCAATTGGAATTGCAAAAGACAACAGAGGAACGACCCGAGCTAATGGCGGCAGGCCATTATCGGGTCGCGCTGAATGTGGGAAACGAGATCGGGATCGGGAAATGGGACAAAAACAAGGCGTGTGGGGACAAAAAGGCCATTTGTACGACTCGAGCTTCGCGCGGCGTCGGCCGTTATTACTGCCTCCTGAAGCCAGAGTGTCGCAAAGCTGAGCGTTATAAGAAGCTGGAGAGGTTTCATTATGCGCAGAGAAATATTCAACCTCAGCTGTGATGTAATAATCGCGTCTTAAGCCCGGGACGGTCCCGGGACGCCGTCGTCGTCCGTCCCTCGCGGTGACCGATGGGAAACGGTTAGCGAAGTCTCCACGTGACGCCCGTTTGCTCCGCGTCCTGGGATCCAGCCGGACGTCAGACGTCTTACAGACACACGTATGTTCGTGAAAAACAAATCGGGGCCGCGTCTCGTAACATGCGTCTCCTTTTCGCCATACTGTGTTACTGTACAGACTTCTCTTGCTCACGTGATCGTTTGCGATTTTATAACGTATTTCGTTACAGCTAACGACTCGTTACGTTTGTTTACAGTTCTGCACGTGTTCCTAATAATAAAACAAAAACGCTGACTGGATGCTAGCGGCTAGCAGCTACGGCCGACTAGGAAGTGTTTTTTTTGTAATTTCTTTTTCGTTGTAATGACGTAACATGTACACTGTGTCTGGCCACGCCCCCTTCTTTTATCCTTTACACTAACAGTCATCCTTCGACGATAGTCAAAGGGCGTGACAGAGCGACACATGATCGCACAGCCCTGAAGGCCTTCAAACCACCTGATGTGATAATTCTGATGACTGGGTCCTCTCTCTCTCTCTCTCTCTGTCTCTCTTACTCTCTCTCTCTCTCTTACTCTCTCTCTCTCTCTCTCTCTCTCTCTCTCTCTCTCTCTCTCTCTCTCTCTCTCTCTCTCTCTCTCTCTCTCTCT
>JANDJT010000103.1:1374948-1432448 GCA_024331685.1 Stegophilus panzeri | reverse complement strand
CCCCTGATCTAATTAGCACACAGAAGTGCCAGGACATTTGCATACAGGCGTGCGTTCAAGCCAGGAGCAGGACTGAAGACTCTTCCGCTTCTTTTCTTTGCTTTTCTTTGCTCTTTTTTTAATCTCAGTAAAACACGCCGTGCTAGTTATATTATTACCGCCGTGGTGGCGTTCTGCCTTGCGGAGGGATTTTTTTTTTTTTTTTCTTTTGTAGAAAAAAATAGTTTGAGAGTTGAATTGAATAAAAATAAAAAAAGGTTCTCAGTATGATATACTGTACTACTGAACCTCTGGGAGTCCGTCGTCTACGCAGGGAAGCTGTTTAATTTAAGCGTTAGTTAAAATCTGCCCCAGCGAGAAGACATCTTGTTTTGTTTACTTCCTGGTTTTTTAGCCATGGCGTGGGTTTTTCTGGGACAGCGCAGTCCTGTGCGACGTGACGCTATAATATCGATATCGTCATCAAACACGTCACTATACACCTTCCTATCCGATATCCTGCTATATTTATATTATTTAAAATAATAATAATAATAAATACATATATAATTATAACAGATTGGAAGCAGCTGATGTGATGCTTTGTACTTAAACGTGTAAAAAATAAAAAAAAAAAGATAAAATGTTTTTTTTATTCAGTTTTTTCTTTTAGAAATAAAAATGCTATTATTTCAAACAACAACAAAAAAAAAAAACCCCATTTATTATGAATGTGTTTATTTGATAAGTTTTGATAAATGATAAATTTCCTCATTTGTAAGTCGCTTTGGATAAAAGCGTCTGCTAAAAGAATATAAAATGAATAAATGTAAACGAAAAATAAATGTTGTTAAATCTTGTTAGAGTGATATTTTTCAAATATTTTACATTTAAAAAAACATTTTCAGAACATTTTCCCCCTGTTTTTTTTTTTTTTTTTTTTTTTTTTTTTGCATGATAGTAACAAACCTGTTTTCTTGATTAAACATTAGAACTTTTCTGTAAAAGACTCATTTGCAGTAAAAAAATGTATATTTATTAAATAATTAATAATTTTTTTATTTTTTATTTTTTTTTTTAAAGCGATGAACTTGAAGCATCTTGCCCTTACAAAATAAATAAATAAAAATGAAAAGGAGTGGACGTTCCGACAGTTTCTTATTGTAATCGTGATAAATCACTTCACGATATATATATATATATATATATATATATATATACACACACTACTGTTCTATATACTGTACATCGTTGTGCACATCACCAGGTCTTCCCGAACGCTCTTCTTGGAAAAAAAAAAAACCTTCTTAAAAACGTTCAAGGCCGATAAACAGGCGTCGAATTAAAGCTGAAATCAGCCGAACTGATTTATTATGACGTTATAGTTTTATATAGTTTTATTTATTTATTTATTTACTTACTGACCTGTGATTTAGCATCTCGTCGATATTTTCCTCCAAATTCTTATTAAATCATAAACGTCTCTTTAAACAGGACAACTTGTTGAACTCAGAGTTTTCAGACGTCCAGGTATAAAGTGCCCCGCCCTCCAGAGCAGGTCGTTACTGTAAAGTGTTCGCTTATCTCTGAAGCTACGATGAAGCTCGTGCTATAATTACACACACACACACACACACACACTTTTCCACTTGTTTGAACACACACACTGGTACAGAAATCAAGCTCAGCTCTCAGTCTCTGTTTCTTAAAAACGTAAGAGCCTCATCGAGCCAGGTTCTGAAATGCTCCGATGCGGGTGCTTGGACACACACACACACACACACACACACACACACAGTGTAGACCACTAGGGATGCACTAATCTCACGTTTCCGTTACAGTACAATCCAGATGTTTCGCAGCAGCGTTAGGCCTATAGCTAGCGTACATTGATCTAGCGTGGAATTGAAAGTTCACCGAATCGGTCGTGAATGAGCCCTGATCCAACCTCAGTACTGAGTAAACTCGTACAGCGTTACTCCACGAGCAGTAATTCAACATTCGTAGCATTTAAATAACAACAGAACGAAAACGTACGAAATACAACACTGTGTCGTAGGAAAAGAATCCATGATGCAGTGGCGTGATGAGTTTACTGTTACCACGGCGAAGTAACATCATTTCCTACAGCACCGTGTCTCAGAGTGTTTTATTCCTCCTACACCACGGCACTTTGTCAACGTTTACAACTCTTACGTGTTAAAAAACAACGCCACAGGATTTCTTCCCATTTATAGTTACGTTTATCGTCCACGGAACCTATAAACACGCACGTTTTTTCTCAAAAGCTCACGTTACGGAGAAAAGCGTAAACTCCTCTGTTCTGAAGATGTCAGAAAAGTTACGGCTTTATCTCGGAACTTTATAAAGCGATGTGAAAAACACAACAAAAACACAACGGAAATAATCCTCAGTAACGAGTTGTTACTATAGAAACATATATCAGAAAATATGATCGAATAAACCTGCGATTTGCAGCCGGCCAATCAGAGTTGAGACTTCAACCGTGCTGTTTTCCGTACCTTCGCAGTATAGCTGTATGCTAAAGGCTACGAATTCATCCATCCTGATTATTTTGTTATCTCAAAACTCAAGTTCCGGAAATGTATCACAGTAATTCGTTCAACTTATGTAATAACAGAAGAAGAAGAAGAAGAAAAAAAAGAAGGCTTGCCTTCACTTTAAGATGCAATAATAAGTAAGTAAGTAAGTAAGTAAATAAATAAATAAATAAAAATATCATGCGACCATATATATTTAAAACCTAAGTACAGAAAGTTCAGAGATAAAATTAGCTATCTAAATTAAATTTTTTACAATTAAAACACGTAATAATAAATTATACGTCGCTAACTTACTGGATTGCGTTATTGCCTCGGATCTACACCCGCGCATTAACGTTTTTAGTCCATTTAGACTTCAAAATATTACGCCTGGTGAATCTTTAGGGAACAAACGATTCGGTTCGAAACCGATTCTCGATTTTTCCTTCTTTCCAAATACAGCAAAACGTAATAATATAACGTTAACACGTCGTGATCTGCTCTAGGTTCTAGGCTTAACGTAGCGTTTATTGTGCGTCTGTAATGTTCCGTGAGTTGACATCTGTGAGTAATTATAACAGATTATAAAGTTTCGGGCAGCCATTTTGCGGATGAAGTGCGATGTGTAAAAAAAAAAATCGATTCTTTTCTCATCTCTGATATAAACCCTATTTATAGAAATCCTGGATTTTGCAGATTTTTCGCATCAGCTCCTGTATTTAAAATGATATTTAGAAAGGAGTTGGCTCGCTAACTGATCCCCACACACACACACACACACACACACACACACACACACACACACACACTCTCACTCTCTCTCTCTCTGAAATGTACTTATATTTCATCGAAAAACAGGTGTGTCGCAAATTCTCCATATCATGTATACCCATATAATTATGTAAGAGTAGCAAAAAAAGGACAAAAATACAACAAACATCATAAATATTCAGAGCAAAAAAAAAAACACCCCACAAATATGCACGGTTGAATTAAGTCTTAGACATCTCAAGTGAGTATTCGAACTCTGCAAAGGTGAGGTATTTCTACAATTTTCACGAATTTTTAACCCCGTATAACAATTCAACTTTGAGTTAATTCCATACTATTATGCATAGGTGTTAATTCTGTACATGAACTCTATTATAATTAACCTTATACATTATTCTAACTGCTGGCTCAACACTCACTACAGAAAGTCAAACAGTTAACTCAGAAGTTTTAACACTAAACAGGATGCGTAGGTGTTAATTCTGTACTCTTAGGGATGTTTTAACTCTATACGTGTTAATTCTAAACATTAAGTTCTACATCAACTCTATAATTATTAACCCTAAAGGATAGGAAACGCTGATTCGACACTCGCTATGGAATAAGTCTTGCTAACGAATTACCCCGTATGACTGACTTCGATTCAGATTAACGCTGGGTGCTAACACAAGACTGCAAAGTGTTAATTCCGTAGCGTGAGGGTTCATTTATCTCGAAATCAGTACGCACTATTAAAATAAATAAATAAAGGTGTTGTATTGTTCTGGCACATTGTGGGAAATGAAGCACCTTACAGCACTGTTAACCCTTACAGCACTGAATTAACACTCGAACTAACACGTGCAGTGTTATTAACGCTTATAGAGTTCAATTCCACACCTTAGGGTGATTAAAAGTGATCTATTTCTACATAACAAAAGTATTCCAGTATTCAGTAATTCAGTAGTCTTTAACCCTGTATGAGTGTATATCCACACTGTTCAGGACTGTGGGATGTCTTAACTTTATAGGTGTTAATTCTGTACAGTAATTATGAACTCTATAGGCTATATAAATATATATATATATATATATATATAAAGTGTTATTTAATTCAATAGTTTTAACCCTGTATGAGTCAATTCATCACTAGGAACTAATACAGGACTGTAAGTGTTAATTCAGTGGTGTTAGGGTTAATTTAACTCTATAATTAACTCTAATTCAGTGCTCAGTAAAAAGTTGCTGTATTGTAAAGGCGCATTATAACGCGTTATTAACCCTTACAGCACTGAACGAACACTCTGACATTGTTCAATTAACACATAAGGTGTTATTAACGCGTACAGACTTGAATGAACACTTTATAAATATGATTCTGGCACTCATTTCTACACAAAATAATAATAATAATAATAATAATAATAATAATAATAATAACTCAGTATTGGAGATTTCGCCCGTGCGGCGCACACACACAAGGACTCACGCGCACGCAACCCCATCATCAAAACTGATGTTTTATTAAGCTGTTTTTCTTTCTTTTATATACATATATATATAGATAGATATTTTTTTTTAATAACAGATATCTCTTACGTTTATCTAAAGCAGAGATTTGTCCGATATAAAGGTGTAAAAGTGAATAAAAACCGGAAGGACTCACCGTCTAGCGGTCCGTTACCGTTACTCTGCTGTGTGAATCCGTTGACTGGGCGAGAGAAAAGTGTCGCGCGGGTGCCGCTCGTGCGCCTCATCCACGGCTCGCTCTGGAGAATGAGAAGGAGGCGGAGTCAACAAAAACCCAGCGCGGCCGCTGATTGGCTGGCCTGTCACCCATCGTCTCCATTACTGAGGCGCCATGGAGAAAGGACTGGGAAAGTAGTTTTGAAAGTAAATCTTTAAAGCGAGCGTGATAAATGATTTTATAGCGAGCTTTCACCCGTTTCATTTCAGTTATAGCCAGGGGACTGTCGAAACCTTTCAGGTGAAAGGGAAAAAAGTATTAGTTGGCTCACTGTCCAATGCAGATTAAGCGTCTGTGGGCAGTAGTTTCCCAATCATGGCAGGAGTGCAAAAATAACAAACCTGATCTGAACCTGAAACTTGGGTGTGCTTGGGTTTAGTTCGATTTCTTTACACATGAAATTGAAATAGCACGTTCGCCTCACACGGCCAGGGCTTGGGGTTCGAGTCCCGCCACGGCCCCGTGTGTGCGGAGTTTGCATGTTCTCCCCGTGCTGCGGGGGTTTCCTCCCCAGTCCAAAGACATGCGTGGTAGGCTGACTGGCATGTCCAAATTAAATTGTCCGTAGTGTATGAATGGGTGTGTGAATGTGTGTGTTAGTGTGCCCCGCAATGGATTGGCACCCCATCCAGGGTGTACCCCATGCTCCAGGTTCCCCCCGACCCAGTAGGATAAGCGGTGTAGAAAATGGATGCATGGATGAAATTTGGTTCATCCATCCGGCGCCAAGCTTTCCCAACCCTAACCATGACCTTCATAACTAGTGGTGTGACCAAAGAATTCTTTTATGATGTATGACCAAAAAAATATTTTTACAACGCACAACGAAATCTTCTTACTAGCGTTCGTCCAGCTTTGATGCAGAGTCCGCTTTTCTGCACATTATTCTCCACTTGGCTCGATCGAGGGCGTCTTCATGACTTCCTTCAACGTTCAAAGGTCTTCCTTCAGACTGTCGAGTTAACGCTTCTTTGGCCAACCGCGAGGCCGTCCATCACCTCGAACGGTTCCGTTCTTCTGCAATCCACATTCCATATAATAATCTGTTTTTTTAATGTTAAGTCACATCCCGTTTTGTTCTAGTATAGTGCTTGAGATCTTGAGCGACGAAATCTGAGATTTTAATAAAACATTTTGGACACAGTGATCGGCTGGGTTTTTTTGGTCGCAGTGGCACTAAATCAGGCTGCCTATAACGCGAACATTATCACATTATGGTTTCTTTTGAAACCACCGATCTCAATTCACAACTGAAGAATAATTCTTTTGCGATTTCTGAACGGGTTTTGGAATGGAAACATTGAGACATATCTGACTAAATCAACGGTCATTCCATCAAAAAACTACAAAAAAAAAAATTTGTGAGGTGAAGTTTACAGAGAAAATAATCCCGTATGTTGTGTTTGATTGGTAGTTGGGAGGAAGTCACCCTTTTAGTTTGACGTAAATAATCAATGTCCACAAAAACAGGTTGTAGGAAATGGGACGAGGAATTGCATCTATGCTGAGAGGAGACTGTTGGACCAAAGTGGGTTAAGTGGAAATATCAAATGGAAAAATAAATTGATTTAAGTCTAACCAAATTAGCAAAACACATGGGTTTTATCAGCTAAAGTTCCGATTAAACCAGCATGAAATAGGGCTTAGAAAATAGGAAGAGCTTCCCAGTGATGCAGAAGCTAAAAAAAATGATCAAAGATGGCCACAAACAGATTCTGCAACACAGGATTTTGTCAGCTTTTTTTTTTTTTTTTTTGCATGCACCATGTTCGGTTATCAATATGGCACCTAAAATGCAGACCTAGTGAGATTTATTTAAATGCCCTTTCTTGTTTTCCTGCAAAATTAAAAAAAATTAAAAATCCATAGTTCACTGGTCCAGTCCATAGTGCGAGCAGAATGTGACGAAATATTCAATCTATATTCTCAAGCCGTTGCTGCATGCTACAGAGCAACTGAGAGTGAACAGTGGCCAACTTACAGGCTGCAAAATTCATGCACCGAGCCTGAAGCTGAAAAGAATATGGAGACATGCTCATGAGCTCTATATCTGCATCCAGCATCTACTCTGTCTCCTGGCATGTCCCCAGGACTGCATGCCGAATGTTCAGGGACGTTTTTAAAGGTGTTTGCAACAATCAGAAGGACAGGGCGCAGTGGGTTAACGGCACACCTGCGCATCAACACGCTCCGTCAGAAGGAAGGAGTGGGTCGGGTGAGAGTCTCAGACAGTCCTTATGTTAAAAGTCTCGCTTTGAGTCTGCACTACGATTCATTAGGATTCACTGTATAGCTCTGTGAAGGAGACACAGTGAAGGATATGCACTGCAGTGCTTTAGGACATAAAGTTTCTATAGTGTCCTGGATTGTCCGGTCTTATAACCGAGTCCGTCCTCCGTCTGTACTTATTTCTTTTTTTTTTTTTAACTTATAATAAACATTTCATGTGCTGGGAGAGCCACAGCAATGACGAAACTCAGAGCAAAAGTGGACTGATAGGCAAAAAAAAAGGAAATAATTTATAGTGAAAAATTTTCTACCTTCTTTAGTTTTGCACTGGAGTTATACTTCTCATATAGTCAATAATGGGAGTCTATTTCACCCCAAATTGTCTGTTTACATCTCTGCCGCTTCCTAGGAAAACAGCCCTGGGACATCCTGTTATCTATAAACATTCCAGAATAAGTTCCGTTCAATTTGCTTTTCCCAAAGCATGAACGTGGAATTGTTCTAGAAAGATGGAAGTTACAGAACGAGGATGATAACAGAGTTCAACTTTGCACACAAAGTACACCGAATTTCATTAAAATAAACTGTTAGATTACTCAGTTTTGAATAGTCACATATTATAGGTATGTGTGATATATTTATAAGGAAAGGTTTTTGAATCGGTCATAAATTAATAGTTAAATAATGTAGAACTTACAAGTTATTCTTGGTTCATAACTTTTAATTTGTAATAAGTGCTACTAAAGTGTTTCATGTATTACATTCATGCATAGATGTAAGTACAGGTGATAAATGTGTTAGAATTTCTGTAAAATTACTCAATTATTCAACATTTGCCTGAAAATAGAAAGAATTAAGCACTTAGTTACTATTAGTTACTACTTAGTTACTAATAGTTACTATCTACTAATGTTTCCAACATACAAAGTTTGTACCAAGTATTGCTTTTAAGATCTTTAAGCATTAATATCTCAGTAAATATTGCGTAGTAGCAGCTAGGTTTAAACCTATAATATAATTTCTGTAAAATTACACAATTATTCAACATTCGCCTGAAAATAGAAAGAATTATGCACTTAGTTACTATTAGTTACTATCTACTAATGTTTCCAACTTACAAAGTTTGCACCAAGTATTGCTTGTAATGTCTTTGAGCATTAACCTCTCAGTAAATATTGCGCAGTAGCAGCTAGGTTTAAACATAGCATTTTAAGACGTCTTCCTATACGTTCTCCATACGATTGTAACAATATTTTACAGTATGGTAATTAACCTACAAAGTACATATGTAGTAGGTAAGTATATATTAATTTCAAGTCATTTCTGGTGCATATATTGCAGATTGGAAATACAATACTTTATAGTGCAAAAGCTGCCAACTACAGCAGGACTTAGTGTCAAATGTAATAATTGCTCAGAAATGAATTAAAGTAATACAGAACCTATAGAAGTTGTACTTCCTGAATAAATGTTGTAAGTTGAATATATAAACATATAGTAACTGATTAAAAATGACCAGTTATACTGCAGAGCTGAGTGCTTAACAGTAACATAATAGTAGTAAGTACTACTAAAAATTACAGATGATAAATGTGTTATATTTTTGGTAACATGCCATGATTATTCTTAATACCAATATACAGCATGTTCAATATAGATATTAGCATGAAGTATTTGATATTTTGTCACATTAGCTACTAGGTGCTAACATTTCTAACTTACAAAGTTTGCACCACTTGTAAAATCTATATCTTTAAAATATTTACAAAAAAAAATATTTCTGAATAAATATATTGTAGTGTAGAACTAGGTATATCCATACACAGTTTGCAGGTTTCACATACACTGCTAAATGTTTATACATTTTATTACAGTTTACATGCTATTGGTAGTTAAATAAAGAAAAAGAAAAAAAACAACTCAAAAATGTTCAGTCAAATACCTAAATCTTTGTATTTACGGATTTTTTTTGGGTGAAGCTGTCACTGTAAGATTCTAAGTTGCTGTAAGCTGAAATTTGTCTTATATTTGATATTAGCTAGTATCAACTGCTAATTAAACTGATTTTCCAGTTACATCTAGACATTTTTTCCCCAATTAAACATGACTCAGTTCATTTATATCTGTTCCTTAGTTAGATTTTCTAATTCCTTGAAGCTTAACCAAACATGATCGCTGTGAGAGCCATATTCATGAGAAAACTCCAAGCAAAACATTCGCTTCTTTAGACTTGCACAGGATTTACAAAGCTAATGTAGCTAATAGATAGATAATTTATTGGTCCTCAAAGAGGAAATCTAAGAGGAGCTAATAATAGAAATCTGTCTCACCTTTCTGCCTCTGTTCACTTATCCCTAATTTATTACTTTGGTTTTCTAATTCTGGCGTCTTTAACTTCTAATCTCTTGAAGTTTAACCAAAAATGATAATACAAAGAGTTGGAAATCTTTACATATAGGTGTGCATGTGTATTGACTCTTGATGAGCTTTTAAATTTATTTATTTATTTTTTTTATCAGGTCTGCATTTTCACAATCCTGTGATTCATTGAAAAGCCTTCAGGCTGACACTACACGAGCCCTGGTTAATTTTCAACAAAGAAAGTCCTGCTGATTTCTACGCATTCCTCAGAGGTAGTGAAATTCCTTTTGGCCTGGCCACGAATCATCAGTGGAGTATGTTTACAACGAGGCAGCTGGACACAGTGTGAGATCTAAGCTCCTTTCAGGAAGAACGTGCATTTTGTGGTTATGTAACTGTGTATACTGTCAGGTCCAAAAAATATTTGGACGTCGACAGAGTTCTTGTTATTTTAGTTGTCTACAACGGTGTATCATAGTTGAAATTAAACAATGAGTCTGAGGTCAAACATTGAATCTGCCTAAAGTCTAGAATCAATAGACATCACCAGACGCTGGGTTTCTTCCCTGGTGATGCCCTGTCAGGCCTTTACTACAGCATCTTCACTTCCTGTGTCCTTCACTTCACCCTTCTTGGGGCATTTTGTCTTCAGTTTTACCTTCAAGTGAAATCTAGTTCAGTTGGATTCAGCTCAGGTGATTGACTTAAATAAGTCTTGGTTTGTTTTTGAAGTACACTTCGGGTCATAATTGTCCACCTGCACTGTGAAGCATCGTCCAGTGGGTTTTGAAGTATTTAGCTGAAGCTGGGCAGGTCATATCGCCCTATACTGAATCTGGGCAAATAATATCACCCTATATTTGTCAGCAGTCACATCATCAGTAAACAGAAGAGAACCAGCAAAACTGGCGGTCGTATACGCCCACAGCAGAAGATGCGCAGGGAAGAGGTGGTACCCTTCAGATCATGAGCAGTTCCTCTCCTTCTTCATACTCTTCTCTTCCCATCATTCTGCTACAAGTTGATCTTTGCCTCATCTGTCCATAGAATGTTGTTCCAAATTATTGTTTTTGAGGCTACCACACTGGTTTAAGTCTCTGTATTTACTCTGGTGAAGTCTTCTCTTGGTTGTTGGCTTTGACACATATACACCTACCTCCTGGAGGATGTTCTTGATCTGGTCAACTGTTGTGAAGGGGTTTTTCTTCACCATGGAAAGAATTATTCTATCACCCATGACAATTGTTTTCCGTGGTCTTCCAGAACTTTCGCTGTTCCTGAGTTCACTGGTACCTTCTTAGTTTTAAAAAATAAATAAATAAATAATGTACCAAATAATTGATTTGGCCAACACTGAATGTTTTCCTCATCTCTCTGATGGGTGTGTTTTGGGTGTGTTTTATCTTTTAGCCTATCGATGGCTTGCTTGACTGGCAGCGACAGCTCTTTGGACTTGATGTTGAGAGTTAACAGCAACAGATTCCAAATGCAAATGTAACACATGAACACCAACTCTAGAACTTTTATTTGCTTACCTGGAAGTGAGACACACCCGGTGTGTATGGTGATAAATCCCCTCAAAAAAAAAAAAAAAAAAAGGCTGAAATTCAGTCTGAGCTAATATTTATCTAGACTAATCTCCGATTCAAATAACTCATTACAGACTGAAACCGAATATGCCTGACAAAAATCTTCTACAATAGAGCCAGATTTTTTTTATTTGGTTGCTGGCAGCCTGAGTGAGAGTTTAGAAACTCACTCTGAGCGCAGTTCATTCAATAAATTCAATATAAAATTCAATTTGCTGAATTAAATTGAATTGACTAGCTGCACTCTGTGAGTTGAATGCTAGCTGTGTGGATGAAAGACCAACCATGTTGATTCTTTTAGACATATTGAAATATTGATCATTTTTTTTTATTATTATTATTATTTTTAAATGTTACAAACATATTTAAAGCCACTGAAGTCATTTCCAAAATGTTTCATTTATTTATTTTTGTACAAAAATTGGCTAGCATATTGGAATATGCACTAGCTTTAGCACCTTTATACGTATACAAAAAACCAGACTCGGCTTTAGATTCAATACTAGCAGCTTCATTAATACCGTGCGATAGAAAACTCTAGCTATAACAATCGTTCTGTAAGTTATATTCAGAGAAGACGCTAATTTAGACAGCTAGCCGGTTTATCACCAGAAATCATGGCTAGCAAGTTATCATTTAGCGACGTAGCTAAAATGAAATGAAAAACTATCAACAGAATCAATTTAGGAATCCATTTTTTTTAAAAAAGTTTGCAAATTATTCTTCTTCTTATTATTATTTAAAAAATGTTTTTTTAGCAAAGTGTTTGGACATGCTATATGCGCTCTTCGCATGTGCTAGCACCCAGTTTACCTTTTCCCAGAAGAATGTTTAGCAAATTCTTGCTAAAAGAATGACACGTCGTACCGTTTATCCATTTACAGTATAGTTACATTTAAAGTCCAACTAACAAAACGTGTTAATTCCTGTTCTCACTTACGTTAAAGCAGCTAAAACACTCGTTCCCTCAACACTGTTTCTTGAAGTTAGTAAGACAATTTAAAAAAACCATTTTTTACAGCTTGCCATGTTACTGAGAAAGTGCAACGTGTAAACTCCTCTGTCCTGAAAATGTCGGAAAACGTAAATTTACTTATGTTTGACACTGGAGACTCCTTCCATACAAGTGAAATAAATATCTCCTTATAGAAAATTTCAGGAACGAGCTGTTCTTATAGAAACGATAGCGTGCGCATTAGAAAGAGCGCATTATAAATATAAACCTTTGAGCTGCACTACTGTCAGAGAAAATTACAATCGAGAATACTGTCTCTATTCATTTTTTTACTGGAAAGTCACCAACCGATGCGTCCTCGAAACCGGGTTAGCATCAGTTACTCGGATATTATTGTGAAAAAGAAAGACCATGAGAAATGCAGTGTTTTGCCACGAAGTCTTGCTCGTTTCAGCAGGAATGTGAGTGATATGCTCAAAGGCACATATTTCTGGAGTGAAAGGAGCACACTGGATGTATTCTTCGTGATGTAATTGTGGCGCAGCTCGTGATTTTCTCTGACTTGCCGACTGCTGATGAAGCAGAAAGTCTCTTTAGAGTCAGCGCATGGCGTTTAAGAAGTGCTTATTTGCAGGAAAAAGACGGGCGGGGGCGGCGGCGGTGGGGGGGGGACAAGAGTCATATCGCCGCGTCCTGATTTGAAGAAGGCGGAATCAAATGTGGCACAAGTACATAAGAAAAAGGAAAAAGAGAAGAAAATAACACGAAGGACGTTCTGAGGAAATCTAAAAATATCGCTCTGGTGCAGATCATTTAATGGATTCGCTTAGCTTTAATCTAGTTAATCCGTATAGACCGGATAGATGTCGAGATTTTTATTTATTTATTCATTTAACCAAAGCTGGGTTGAGCTGCATGTACTGGAAGCAAAGGTGTGTCTTTTACAAACAATTTTTTTTTTTTATTTATCTTATCACAGATTACTCTAGCGATGCACACAGAGAAAGCAGATGTTCAGAGTTAACAGCCAATCTCACAGCTTGGCAGCTGTTCGTGTTTATATTGCTCTGAGTGCTATATATCTAATCTGAGCTAGCTGGGACGGGGACGTGATGTACATGCTCTGTCAATCTGTCATACATATATATGGAGAAAAATGACATGGGCCTCAAAATAACGTCAAATAACGTCAAATATTCCTCCGTCAATGTCAAGTGCTGTCGGAAATGTCAGTATGGCGTGCGGTTTGAGGAAAGCAAATAAGCCATCTGCGTGCTAAAAATGACTATTGTTTCCTTTTGCTAATCAGCCCTGGCGAATGCGAATACTTCGGAGGATTCTCGCTAAAGCTTAAGGACAACACGCTTTAATCCGCTTTAAATCAGAACCAGCATATTGCCTGAGACAGCGAGGCAGAGTCAAGGAGCGAATGAATAATAATAAGCCCCGGATCTGTTCTTTAATTCAGTGAAAAACACATGTGGAAGCTGCTCAAACGTGCACGCGGATGGTTTTTTTTTTTTTGACTCGTGAACCGAGGGATCAGTCGGGGGCACTGCGTTGTCTAGCCTTGCCTTGATGAGATTTGAGAGTTTTCTGAGAGCGTCTCATTTGCATGTGTTTGCAACACAGTGTGTCGAGAGGCGCATTTTTAAAATATCCGTTCCCCGAGCATGCCGTCGCTCGGTCTCACAGGCGCCGAGCCTGATCGTGGCCGAATAGAGCGTGGAAAATCAGCAGGACCGAATCCCGGCTCCTCGAACAGAATGAGATTTCTACTCTCGGCAAGGGAGCAGCTCGGAGTGACCCGGGGCGGCGACTCTACACCAGTGCAGGAAATTTATTAGACGGGTCTCTCAAAGGAGTGTGTCATGTCATGTTTGTTGACCGACTGTATTCGGGGTTGTGGGGTGGGAGGGGTGAGATAGAAAGACAGCCCCGAGATGCAGAGACACGGTATGATTCATGTCGGTGTCGGGTTTAAAGGGAAAGTTAAAAAGTGTGTCAAAATGGAGGAAAAGGAGGAAAAAAATTCTCCCTGATTGACTCACGTGTTCATTTTCATAACGAACACGTTGGCTTTTTGGCCCTCGGTTTATCTTCAGCTGAAGAGAGCGTTGCGGCGGCGCCTGTCCAGCATGTTCACCTCCTCATCGTCTGTACACTCTGCTCGAACAGGTCAGCTTCCAACGTTCAGGCTAATACGGCCTTCATCGCCATCGCCATCGCCATCGCTCGTCACCTCGTAGCTCACTAACTAGCCGAGCCGTAACTCGTACGACCGCGTTGCATTCTGGGTCTTTGAACCCAGCGTTTGTGCCAACATCTCCACTTCTTCTACGCTGGAATTCTCACCACTATAAATTCACGGTCGTAGCTAGTAAGAAACGAAACACTTTTACAGAGCTAAAAACAAAATCGAACGATTATCGCTTCCATTGGAACTGCGCTAGCAATAACGACGTGACATCGGTGCGACACAAAACCTCTCGCAGGAACAGCGAAAATACATCACTGACCTCCAGATGGACTAATCACATCATAGATCTTTCAATGCAAACGTATTTAACATGTTTCAGAGTGGAGTTTTCCTTTAACCAGAGACATAAAGTGGTTGTAAACTGGACTTGGCTTGGCATTTAGCTTCCATTACTCCTGATTGTTACAGATAAAGCTGCTGAGGTGCATTATCAGGCCAGTTCACGTATTTACAGCACGTTTGGTTGGGACATCCTGGACTAATCTCGTTTGCGGTTTGAATGAGCCGCCTCGTGTTAGATTTGGACGTTTGTGAGGAGGCGAAATAAAGTGAATTCCTAAAAACAAGCTAATCCTTTTCGACGTAGATGAAAGAAAGAGAAGCGAGAGGGAGTGAGACAGCTCCTTTTGTCTACTGTCCGTCTGAGGCATGCCTCATGCTGCACAGCGAGAGACGGATTAATGACCCCCCCTGAACTCCCCCAGATGGACAGAGTCTGTTCTGTGTTATTAAATCCTTCGCTGTTTTTCTGCTCAGACCTCCAGCACATCCCAAATACGCCGCATGCTATGTGTGAAGTCCACAATAACGTATCCCCGAAGCGATTAAACTCTCACCCGTCTTCCTCGCTAAAAAGAAATCCTTCTTTAGCATTACTGCGATCTTCAGCTGAAGGAATTACGGATCGGTAATTTCAAGAAGATAACAAACAGCTAATAGTAACAGCAAGCTAATATCTACATAATTAACACTAACCACTTCCTAATTAGCTAGCTAACCAGCATTAACGCTAGTGTTGTTAACAGTTCGCTAACTGCGTATAAACATGAAGGGCGCTACAGCATGCATTTTTATAAATGAAATCAAGTCAGACGATGGACTTTTCACAATGTTAATAGAAACATTTGTCATTCAACTCGAACTTTCATCCAACTGAGGGGTTTCTGCCGATTACAGCTGAGGTCATAAGTTTATAGACGCCTTGTAGAATCTGTGAAATGTTAATAATTGAAAAAAAAAAACATGGATGGTAAAAACAGCATTTCGTTTTTTATTTAGTTCTGCCCTTTATTTCACATACACGATGTTTACACATAGTCCACAAGACACAATAATAACTGAATTTACACAAACAAACCAGTTCAAAAGTTTACACACCCTTGATTAATTCCTGGATGATCAACTGCTGTGCGATAGTTGATCACGAGTCCCTTGTTTGTCCTGAGCAGTTAAACTGTCCACTGTTCTTCAGAAAAATCCTCCAGGTCCGGCACATTCTTTACTTTTCCAACATCTTCTACATACAGTATTTGACCCATTTCCAACAGCGACTCTATGATGTCGAGATCCGTCTTTTCACACCGAGGACAACCGAGGGACTCGTACACGACTATTACATAAGGTGCAAACGTTCACCGATGCTCGAGAAGGCAACACCACACATTAAGAGCTGGGGGGGGTAAACTTTTGAGCAGGGCGATCGGAGTAAATGTAATGTATATAAGAAATAAAACGCTCTGTGTCATGCTGTGACAGGAAATGGATCAGTGACAGGCGTTACGGTTACCATCCTGATGTCGATACGTTCCCCGTCAACAGCGGCGATTAAACTTTGCGTGAATCTTCCACCGTCTCCACTTGAACGATCTCTCTGAGGAATCTGGGGTTATGGCTGTAATCTCGCCGCATTACTCCTCACTGAAGGGATTACAGAGTGACAATTTCAAGAGGAGAAGAAAGATGTAATGCGGCGCTTAAGCCGTCGTCCCTATTAAAAGCGAAACTGTGCGAGCGCCGCGCCGCTCGCTAAACATTTCATAAAGTTGATGGATTTTCTAAATGCAAATAAGGATATTTGTATCCCGTCCCTCAGGAAAATCACTTTTCACACTCGTGTGCTTCCGTCTCTCTGATGGGCAACGCTTAAGCGTGGTTTTAAAAAAAAATTCATATAAAGAATCCTCCAAGGCCGGCGGGTTGATTAATCCCGGAGGTACGCTTAAATCCAGCTCTAAATTAGCGCTGCAAAAATGAGAAAATTCTTTAGCCGGGAGTGCGGACTGATTAAAAGTCCTTTTCAGGTGTCAATGATTTACAAAAACTACCGAACTTAATCCTCTTTTATTTTTTGTCTTTCGAAGCCCACTCCAACGTCTCTCTGAGCTTTTTTTAAGGACCACGGCTGAGTTAAAGTGGAAGAGGAAGGTAATGACCCGCAGAGCTTTTACTTCAGACAAAAGGAAAATAATTAGATAGCGGCAGGGGAGGGAAGAAGGGAAAGACCGGAAAAAGGGAGGACTAAAACCTCTGCAGGTAAAATAAAATGGCCGGCTTAGAAAGAGGAAAAGAGGAGGGAGAAACTCAAGCCTATACTCACGCTCATTTATTGTGGCCTGAGATTGTAGGGAAAAAGGAAAAGCCACAAATTCACGAGTCACTGCTTTATTTTCAAGCTTAGGAAATCCCACGAGGGCGACAAAATAAGTTCGGTGCACAGTAATTAACTTTGGTGCAACCTTTGGCCGCAGAGTGCAGTCGACCCTGCAGTTTTTTTCGCCTCAGCATTTCCGACGGAGGCCGTATCGCTCTCCCAGCAGACAACCAGCCAGGGTAACACCATTACACAGAGTGATACGGCCTCGGCTTCGGCTTCCCGCCTTTAAAACAAGTTTAGTTCTAACTTTATCACTGCCGTATCGCCGCCTCTCCAGACAGAGCCACGGGGTTTATAGCGTTAGCAACAATTACCTCAATTACAGTGACCTCAGTGCTTATATTGGATTCTGATTGGTCGGAATGTCGATTCGATGTCTAACAGCAGCTCTGACAGTAGTGATATACCTCATATCCATGTGCTCGTTTGAATATGTTATCGTTTCTATAGTAACAGCAAAAACAAACTGTAGAATTGTTGATGCAGTGTAACATTCTTGGAAGGAGTCTCCAGTGTCAAGGCTTTGTAACAGTCAGTACGTTTTCAGGCAGTCCGTGCAGGACTTAGCGATTTTGCGATCGCAGAAATCCAAGGAAACTCTGTGATATTCGGAGCCGCGTGACATCATCACGACGGGCGTACAGCCAACACCGTCTTCGATTCACGTGCGTCGAAATTGAGTACAGTGAAAAGGTCTCGTTTACCAACAAACATCGCTGCGAAAGACCGTGCCGAACGAATCCGTGCGACTGCGATTTTGCCAATTCGAGTAGTTTTCCGTAAAAAAAAAAAAAAAAAGCACAAAAAAACTAGCCAAAAGAAAAAAGTTGCACTGCAAATTTTGAAAAAAGCCGCCGCAAAATCAAACATTTTTCACCGCAACAATCATGAAAAAAAATCCTGTACGAAAGTGGCGATTTTTTTTTTTTTTGGTGTTCATATAATATGTTAGCTTCTAGAGAGGCAAAAAAAACCCCAAAAAAAAACAGGCTGGTGAGGGAACAACAATTTATAGCTACTATAACACAATCGAGAACATGAATTTACTTAACATTAAATGTAGCTATAAACAGATAAAAAGTATGACCTGTTCTTTCATAAATACAGCATTTTCATTGTCGGCGAATTGCTGTAGAATAAGAGTAATAAAACTTTTTGCCATGTGAAAATAAATCAACTTCGAACTCTACTGTTGATTGTTTTCCTATAACAGCACGACGCTGCGTGTTTATTCCTCACATACAGAGTTTTATTCTTTATTATTTCTCCATCTAGAATCACGTCAGCTAGTGTAAGCACAGCGCGTGAGGACTGAGGAGAAATTTCCGGTAATCAGCCATCACTCTGCTAGCTGTCTGTCACGTGATCGGCTTGTTAGCGAGTCTGCGAGGCCGATACGCTCAGCGCCGGATCTGTTAAATCAAATCTGTGGTCCGGATTAGACCGTAATCCTAGAGAACTCATTAGGAGGGAACACGTTTCAATCTTCTCCGTAGGGCCTCAAATGAAACGGCTTCTAAATCCATATTGGCGCCAAAACAGCGCTGGAACGGTTTTTATGATCCCACGTACAGTGTGTCTCTGCTGAAATGTAGCACACGTGATTTTCCCATGCCGCGGACGTCCGTTCGCTCTTCCTCCTCTTCATCCTCCTCTTTATGAGTGATGCCTGTCTTCTGTAGATGTGCCTCCAATTCCAAGCTCGCTGTATTTTCCACCGAGATCGACCTTTTGTCCTGCGTTTTCTGCATTTCTAACCAATTGATTAGCGCTTATCTTGAGAGAAGGGAAGATAATCTCTCGGGTCACAGGGAGCAGGAAACAAACTGTAAACACTGATAACACTCATTTGTGATTTACAAGACTAATATGCAGTGTGAATTTAAAAAAATAATACATCTGAGTAGGCCTGTGATGTGAAATCTCAGGCTGGATAGAAGAAGAAGAAGAAGAAGAAGAGGAAGAAGAAGAAGAAGACAATAAAACATTAGCGCTTAATAAATAAAAATGAACCAGACCTCATTAATACATACTAAAATACTGAAAAAATACCTTTATTTTGACAGAAATGTTAACTACTTCACCAACACTAGCAATTACCTTCATCAACTAATTACCTATCTGAAATAGAAATAATTCACTTCAATAACCACTAGCTAATTTCTCTAACATTAGCTAGCTTAATTAGCTATTTAATTACCATGCTAATGTCGGTAAGGTTGCTAATATTAAATTTCAGTTAATGTTTCAATACCCAAGCTAGCTAACCAACTCGTTCAAACAGCAAGCTAATTTCTCCATCATTATCTAGCTTGCAAGCTGCCTCACACTAATCCTTATCTAATTTATTTGGATAACATTAGCCAGCTAACTTAGCTATTTAAACGTGAAGTGAAACGCACATTCGTTAAGATGAGATAAATACAACGCTAGTGTTGGTGAGGTAGATAACATTAAGATTCATCTAATGTTTCAATACCAAAGCTGGCTCGCTAGCTAACTAATTCAAACACCTGGCTAATTTTTCCATCATTAGCTTGCTAGCTACCTAACTAACTCCAAAGAAACATTACCTGTCAGCTACGTTGAAAACAATGATAGCATTGGTGAGGTAGATAACGTTAAGTTTCAATACCCGAGCTATCTAGATAACTAATAACTACTCTTATAACTACAGTTATAGAAAATTAATCACCACCTTCTGACCAATCAGAATCCAAAAACAACTTTTTCTATAGTTTCTATTATGTAAAAAAAAAATCATTTTCTTCCACATATCAGCTCACTTTGTGTCATTTTTACACCGTTCCTTTAGACGTAACGCATCATCTTTTTCTTCTTCTCTTCCTCGAGTGCCTAAGCTAGGATCCCATTAGCCGAGTTCAGAGCTCCGCGCGCTGCACTGATCTTACTAAACACCAGGGGAATTCCCTTTGCAGGATAACGTTCCTTCTATTCGTCTCTGATAACTCGAGAGCTGTGAGTGTTTACCAGGCCGAGGCCGAGGCTGGCTGATTTATCTTGCGCCGCAAAGCTCCAGTAAAAAGGGAACAGATCGTCTCGTCTCCTGTCCACGCGCCGATAGGCCCGGTGAGGACAGTGCGTCTGACGTCCAGCGCTATCAGTTACGTCCCACTGATCTGTGTGTCCTTTTTTTGTCCCCTTGAGGATTAGCGTTGTCTCTTATCTTCGACTGAGGACGCAACATCGGACCCCGAGTAACACAGGAGGGGGTTGTGATGGGCAGTGACGAAACCTCATCAGGGAATCGACTCGTCTCAGAATGTAACCCAAACCCGAGTTCTTCTGCAGTTCTGTGCGAGTCAATATGACCCAGTTTAGATGCTAAAAATGGGACTTGGCTCAGTTCTCTAGTAAATACGAGACATTTTATATATATATATATATATATATATGTTATGAGGTTATGTTTAGGTCATTTCACCTAGAGAGTCAGAATTCTTCAACATGATAAAAAAGATGGGTTATGGTTAGGGTTAGGGTTAATCGAAATGACATTTCATCTGAAATGAGTTAGCTATTAGCTCATTTTCATCAGAAGTCCCTGAGCGGGTACAAACAGAAACACGCAAGCCAAATTTTATGAGTTGTTTTTATGGATAAAATTATTAATCTGTTGCGTTCACTCAGAACATTTTCTTCCACATTCCTTCTTATTTTGGTTGCTTTCTCTTTGGCTGCATGCTAACAGTCGAGATATTTATGGTTTTTAAAGGCACTTTCACACCCGCTGGTCCGTTTGTCAAGTCCGCAGCGAAAACGATTCCCTTTGGTTTGTTTGTTATTTGGCTTGTTTTGACCCTGCAGATAATTAAACCCAAAAAGCCAGAAAAACGGCGACAGAAGACTTTAGTAAGAGCGTGTAGAAATCACAAAAATCACCCGAGCGCTGAGAACACGGTGCTAAATAAACGGTTGGCTAATTATAGATGAGTTTAAGACATTCACGATCAGCTTTCATTATCTTGCTTGGTTTTGGTCCGAATTCACAACACGCACAGATACACCGCCTCAGTTTAGCAGCTCATGTCTCACAAAACAAAAAAGAAAACGCTACCAAAGAAGGTTCGATTCAGATGTGTGAGGTATGTGACGGTGTTGCAGCGATGCTCTTCATGCAGTGTGTTCAGGGTCTGACACACTGCCCTCCACACAAGGTCTTCAGTACCAGCGGATAATGCAGCTGGTAACATTTTCGACTTTAAATCCCGGCATTTAGAGCCTCTGTGGCAAACTCCCAGCGAGCTCGACCGCTTTAAACTCACGCCGCGTGCAGGCAGCTGCACCGGCCGCCGCATACCCGAGCTCGGTCTATTCCTCGCAGGCCGAAGTTAACTTCATAACTTTATGAGATTTTTTCAGTGGTTTCTGCTGACTCGGTTGACTCGCTTTTGGCAGGAAATCAGTGCAGCTCAGCGCCGAAGTACACGCACTGTGATGTGCTGTCAGGAGGCAGGGGGGTCCGCGCTGCCCGAGCTCATTCAGCACGTCCAATCAGCATCGGTGGAGAGCGTGCATTTTAAGCCACAACCCTGCTGATTCATGTCGGTGATCGATTTTTGATCCGAGGAGTTCTGACGGTGAAAAGCAAGAAGAGTTAGCAAAAAATGAAATAATTGGAATCAACTCGTCTGAATCCGAATGCGTGGAGCGAGCGGATCTGTCAAGAACAACTCCAGGAATGTGATCAGAGTGGCTCAGAACTGACCCGAAGCACTTCACGTCTAACTAGAGCGGATATCCTGCTCGCTAATAAATCAATAACTTCTGCCGTGATGGAGACAAATATCGGAGTGCGGATGTTTGAAGTGTCACGCTCGATTCCACGAAGAGGCCTGTCCGACCCGCGAGCGTGTTATCGTCCGTCATGCCGTCTGTTTACTCCGGAATACCGCCGACGGCATCCCAAATGAAGCTCGGACTTTGAAGGGACTTCAAACAGAAGCCGCGATGAGAGAGGGCTGTAATTACACGTGTCCGAGGAGACTGTTTTTTGATAAGGACAGAATCTGGATTGATGTTCGTTTTGTGCAGGAGACGAGTCTGATTCCCTAACAAATCTCACCTCACAATATCTATTAAAATCATTAAAACATTCATGTAAGAATGTAAGAATTGAGTTGGTGCATCTTCGTGCGTTTGAAAAGCTGTAAAAGAGCAAAAAGAGTGTCGGTTAGATGTTAGCTCCAAAATATACACAAACGCCTTTGGGCTTTAACTGAGAAATTGCGTGACAGAATCCCAAACTGTGTCATTTTGGAAATGTGACCTCCGCTCTCCTAATGAACAAAATGGCGCTGTCGACTCGCCTGGAAAATCTAGCTGACTTGCGAATGTTTATTTTCTAGCCTTTAGCACCTCACCACCAATTTGTTTGCACAACTTAATTAATTTAACCAACATTACAGAGATAGTAGAAAGCATTACAACCTACTGTAACCTCATCCTTTCTTTTTGTCACGTTAACCTTGTGAAGAACTTTTGGCCTCGTCATTACTGAGCTAGCTAAGTTCCTTTACCCACTGACTGTCTACACCTGTTACCCGGCATTAACGTTCACCGAATACATGAAGAAACACAGCTCTAACCCATCCCCCTAATGCTAATTACTACAGCTTGACTTGTCCAGAACACTTGCTAACACTAACGCTAAATGTAGCTAATGCTCACCCACATTCTGCTTTACATCATGGTGAACAGCTGTAATGCTGCGTTATCGTTAACGCTTGAAAAGGGAACGGGAATGTCTAACATTACCGTGAGTTAAAGGTCGCACCTGTTGATAACCCTTGCTGTTGGATGTGTTACTGTATGTGACCGTAAATATGTCCTGTCTGACATATTTTTCGTACGTGTTTGACGTGTTTTCAGATGTCATCGTTTGCATGTGAATCGTTCATTTTCACGTGATTTAAAAAAAATGATTCATTTATTCTTCACACGATTCTTTTTCACATGATTCGTTTATTTTTAATGTAACTTATCAGATGGGAATTTTCTCACATGAATTCTTTTTCGCATGATCATTATTATGATGTGAAATTGAATCCATAATTTAAGGCAGGTGTCTAATTTTGTTTTGAGCATCCTGGGTTTTTTTTTGTTTTTTTTTGCAATCTGTTGCCTCCGTATTGATCCGGCATCGAATTAGATATTCAATCTGTGATATTTCCGGGATGCGTTCATCTCAGCCCGTATAAATATCTATAAGGTGTTGGTCTGCGCCCTAAATGAAAGCACGACCTCTCTGTCTCTGTAGGAGGCTGTTCAAAGGCCGCTGTATAATAATGCGCTCCAGACCAATTTACAGAGGAAAAATGAACAGCATCACAGAACAGAACCAAAACAATGGCGGCTCTTTGAGTGACTCGGAGGCCCAATAATGAAGTGTGAAATTGAACTGTCAGTGCTCTGTGATTGTGTGCCTTCTCTCGCCAGAGGGATCGCATCGGGGGCTGATAAAAGCTCGGCACAATGCGGCGTCTGACACTCGGCCATCGTAAACACAACATCCTCCCATCCTCCACTTATCTACGCTGTTACACAGGCGGCCCACGAACTCCAGCCGCTGTCATATTTAACTCAGTTAAGAGGCTCATAATTCCAAAGTAAATCCCTTACAGAAGAGTCATATGTGATGATTCCGATGATTCACATGTGAAATTAACATGTATGCACGTTTTCACATACTTCACTTGTGATGTTTCAGAGTTGTTTATTTTGTTGTACATACATTATGATTCATTTATTTTCATACATGATATTTACATGTGATTCATTTTATCTTCATTTGATTCTTTACATATGATTCCTTTTTTTTTTTTTTTTTTTTTTTTACAAGTGATTTCTTCAGGATCATTTATTGTCACGTGATTGTTGCACGATTCATTTATTTTGATATGATTCATTTCTTTACGTGATTCATTTACGTTTACATTAGATTTTTTTTCCATGTGATTTTTTTTTTTTTTTTGACACAATTCATTTATTTTCCATATGATTTGTTCTTTTTAAATGATTCACTAATTGTCACATGAACTTTACACATCCATCCATCCATCCATCTTCTATACAGCTTTATCCTTTTCAGGGTCACGGGGAAACCTGGAGCCTATCCCAGGGAGCATCGGGCACAAGGCGGGGTACACCCTGGACAGGGTGCCAATCCATCGCAGGGCACAATCACACACACACTCACACACCCGTTCATACACTATGGACACTTTGGACACTCCGGAGGAAACCGGAGTACTTGAAGAGAACCCCCACAACACGGGGAGAACATGCAAACGCCGCACACACAGGGCCACGGGGAGAATCGAACCCCCGACCCTGGAGGTGTGAGGCGAACGTGCCACCATGCGCCCAACTTTACACATGATTAATTTATTTTCATATGATTTATTTCTTTAGATATGTTTCATTTCTTTACACATGACATTAATTTTCACATGACTTTTTGTATGATTCATTTCTTTACATTTGATTCATGTCTTTACACTACTCACTTATTTTCACGTGATGTTTTGTATGTGATTCATTTCTTTACATACGACTCATTCATTTCCACATAAGAATTTGTATGCGATTAATTTCTTTACATATGATTCATTTCATGACATATGACTTATTTCTTTTCACATGTGAATTTTGTATGCGATTAATTTCTTTATGTATGATTCATGTCATTACATATGACTCATTTATTAACACATGATTCATTTATTTTTTACAAGTGATTTCTTTAGGATCATTTATTGTCATGTGATTTTTGCACGATTCATTTATTTTGATATGATTCATTCATTTTCCTGATTCATTTCTTTACACGATTCATTTACGGTTATATTTGATTTTTTTCATGTGATTTTTTTTTGACACAATTCATTTAGTTTCCATATGATTTGTTCTTTTTAAATGATTCATTAATTGTCACATGATCTTTACACATGATTCATTTATGATTTATTTCTTTAGATATGTTTCATTTCTTTACACATGACGTTAATTTTCACATCACTTTTGTATCTGATTCATTTCTTTTCGTATGATTCATTTCTTTACATTTGATTCATTTCTTTACATATGATTCATGTCTTTACACTACTCACTTATTTTCACGTGATTTTTTTGTATGTGATTCATTTCTTTACATACGACTCATTACTTTCCACATAAGAATTTGTATGCGATTAATTTCTTTACATATGATTCATTTCATTACATATGATTCATTTCATTACATATGACTCATTAATTTTTATGATATTTGTATGTGATTCATTTAATTACATTTGACTCATTTCTTTACATATGACTCATTTGTTTTCACATGTGAATTTTGTATGCGATTAATTTCTTTACGTATGATTCATGTCATTACATATGACTCATTTATTAACATATGACTCATTTATGTTTGTGATATTTGTATGTGATTCATTTCTTTTCATATGATCCGTGTCTGTTTATATGACTCATTTCTTTTCACGTGATTTTTGTATGTGATTCACTTCTTTACATATGATTCATTTCTTTTCACATGATTCATGCCTGTACATATGACTCATTTATTTTCACATCTGACTCTTGTATGTGATTCATTTCTTAACATATGACTCATTAACTTTTATATGTGATGTTTGTATTTGATTCATTTCTTTTCATACGATTCAAGTCTGTACATGATTTCTGCACGCGATGCTCACTTTTCGTTGTGATACTCACACGAATAATTCTTTTCACACGTCTTTTCTTGTACGCGTCATCACACGTGTAAAAAGCTATAATCACACCGATTTTTTTCCCCCGTAAGCAATCCTGAAGACTCTTCTTCAAACCTCAAGGAAGCGAGACACTAAACAGCGCGCTGATGGAGCTGCGTTTTCCTCTTCTTATCTGCTGTCTATCACGTTGTGTCGTTCTCAACAGAAGCGACCGTTAGCACTGTTAGCACCGTGTGCGGTGTGTGTGTGTCGCAGCTATTCAATCTGTTCAGCCTTGGGTAATATTTGCACACTACATGAATATTGCAACATATGACTACTGTTACATATTCATACGGAACATTATTCTCTAATTAGACCCAAATTAATGATTTGCCGAGGCACGATTAAGGCAGCGACAATGCTCGTTTCCATGCTCTCGATAGTTATTATGCCTCATAAAAACGGATGTGACTTTTGTTTTTCATATTAGCACAATCCGTTACCTGGTGTTCTTCAGGCTTAATGATCCAGTAGCACATTGCTCTGCTGATAATAATTATTCATTTATACATTATTTAAAGCTGAGAAGAAGAAAAAAAAAAATGTGTGAGAAATCCTTCCTGGTATGAAATTGAAATATATTTGAATATCTCATTTGCACAAAACACTTGTTTAGTTTTTCAGACGGAGCGCTTTTGTGTTCAAAAGGTAACACGTTGTGCTCTTACATGTCGGACTTGTTCGCTTAGCGACGTCTGAACTGGCCGGTAGTAGCGAGTAGAGTCAGGTGAAGGAACGACTGTATTTACAGCTGCGACAGTATAACGGACGTGAGAACAGGAACTAACTTGTTTCACAGATGTTCCACAACGTTAAATATAACTATAAATGGATTAAAAAAGCATGACGTGTCGTTTTATAACAAATAAGACGTTGTGATAGTTCAGTAATAATTACTTAACGATATTATAATAAGTTTATTATATTATAAGATATTATAAGATATTATAATAAATTTAACGCCATGCTATCTTATAAAACTGTAATGTGTTAGCTCATCTATTTATTTATTTATTTATTTATTTATTTAGTTTCTAATAATCTTCCCCCCCCGCCCGAGAGATGATAATACGATTTTGTAGTTTCAGTCAGAAAGCCACCATTTTGTTTGAAAACAAAACAAAATGTCCACTTTGGGGGGAACGGCGGTGAGCACGTTTGCCTTGTACTGTCGGAGTCGGGGGGTCGAATCCTGCCTCCACCCTGTGTGCACCCTGTGAGTTTGCATGTTCTCCCCATGCTTCAAGGGTTTCATCTGGGGACTTCGGTTTCCTCTACCAATCCAAACACATGCGCTGTAGGCTGATTGGCATTTCCGAATTGTCTGTAGTGTGTGAACGCATGCGCAATTGTGCCCTGAGATGGGGTGTGTCCTGTGTCGATAAACTGATGGATGTCTGCTTTCAGCTATAACTCTTTCCACCTTTTGGACAAAATAGCAACTGATTTGTGTGTAGTAAATTAAGCAGACAGAGAGAGAGAGAGAGAGAGAGCGAGAGAGAGAGACAGTATCACCCCCACCCCCCCACAATTCACTCCTGTCCTAGTCACTCCATTTGCACATTGTGCCATCACCCGTGACACTCACACCATGTCCACTGAGACGCCAACATCTGTCAGCCAAGCGCCCATTTTTCCTGCATGGCCTCCGATACGAAGGGGCGATCCTGTCTGAAATTTTAGGACAGAAAGACGTGGAGCGGATCACTTGAGCAGCAGAGCCTGCACGTCTCGGACCACAGCACGGCAGCGTTTACAGCGCTCACGCAGGCAGGTGTGGGCTGTCGAGCATATGTCAGCTGTCTCGTGTAGTTAGCTGGAGACAGAAAGGGAGGCGGAAAAACTCTGCCGAGGGAGGGGCCGGGGGGGTCTACGGGGTCGCCAGGATGGGATAAATTCCGCCTCACGCTCGGGCTGCAAATTGACTGTGACATTTAAAACACCTCGCGAGATGAGATGTTTGCATTAATAAGTCGTCGGAGCGTCCCTCTTGCTCCGTTTCGTCGGCGGAAAAGCGTGCTCATTTGCACCTTTCCGCCGCTTGCTTCCAGGAATATGCAGTTTCGTGGTGGTTGTTGTTGTTGTTTGTCGTTATACAGTATATGTTGTTATATTTCACTCAGCAGGTTTAGAGCCTGGTTTGTTTTGAACTGGCACAGTTGATTGGTGTGATTGCAAGAAGCTTAGACGTGATAATTAGCCACAAATATGGAAAACAGATATGACATGCGGGATATGATTAGATCAGAGACGCTCTGATACCGATACTGGCCTCGGACATGGGATATGCGTATGGAGAAGACCACCGTTATACTCTACTGTACCACATTATACTGAGGTAACATAATTACTCTAGTGTTCATGTTGTCATGCCAAAAAACAGAGGACGTGAAATGACAGCGATCTGGACGTATTTCACGACTAATCCGTATCGTGAAATCTGAATATTTAATACGAAATATCAAGATGAGTAGCTACAATGTAGCTAAAACGTCTACAGTCAAGTCTAGGTGAGGGAAAATAACAGCGCTTACCCAGTATGATGTTCTTTAAAATGCATGGTTATGGTTTTTCTGATATTGCCTTTCATGTGTTAGAGAGCTGTTTGTGAATGTAAAAAAGACTGCAAAGTTTCAATAAATCAACGCGCAGGACAAACGGAGTTATTGACTCCTGAAAGAAGGAAACGATTCCGAACAGCTGAAACGACTCGTTAGTGATTCCAGACTTTACTTCCTGTACTAACCTACATAGGTTTGAAACAAAAAGCCCCGCCTCTAGTCTTCATCAGCTGCTCGCTGACAGACTGAGTTGATCCTCGTTACGGTAGTGGGCGTGTCCTTTTAGACACGCTGACAGCGGTAGTCCAATCACAGTGCCCTTGAGAGAGGGCTCTGACCAATCAGAGCCAAATAAAATGTTCTGTGAATGACGTTTCCGATCGATTAATACTTAGTACGTTACACATTTCATTATGTGTATCTCTGTTTCCGAGTACTTGATTGATATCGGGTGCTGGGAACTGGATTGCATTCATTATGAAATTTACGATCGAAATCGATGGTCTCTCTTCGTCACGCGTCCTCGTCACGGATTCCTTTCGATCGCTCCGTTTCCAGGTAAAACGGCGGAAGATAGAAGCGCGTACACCCTTTGATTTCACCCATCACGGACAAGGTCACGCAGCAGTCGTGTTCTTACGAAATGTTCTGTTCATTTCCTACGAAATGTTTCGATTAGTCATATGATTTCCGTGCTCCTGATTCAGCAGGATGACGTGGATTCAGCGTGTCGAAGGTTAAGCGCACACCGTTTTCACTGGATCACAATTAATACATCACGCCGTGTATCACTGTATAAAATCCAGGTTTAGAAAACATACTTCGTCCTTTAAAAATGTTTTTTTTTTTAAAAAAAAAAAAAAAAAAAAAAAGATTTATTTCCGCTTTCGGCGCACTGTGTCCTGACGCCGTCCCCTTCACAGGAAACATCTGGCGTGTGATGCTAGATTTATCGTGGGAACAATAATTAAATCTATCACAGATGAACCCAACACTAGACCGAGAGATGAGAGGGAAAAAAAAATACAGAGAAAGGGAAAAACAGACAGCAGAGCGAAATCTCACAGCTTGATGACATTCGGAAAAATCAACATCACCGCAGGCTGCTCGAGTCGTTTTGGGTTTAGTCGCAGCTCGGTGTCTGAGACCGAACGACAAAATGGAGAAAATTCAGACATCGGATGCGTTTAGTTATTAACCCTTTAAACTCCCACGAGCTTTCGGGTGGGTCAAGATTTATTTTCACCTCACCCTCGTGACTGCGTACGATTTACTGTTAATTTCACGGCGGTTACTGAATAATACGGCGTGAAATAAATAACAGAATAACAACCCAAACGGTTCATCGTTAATTGCTCAATTTGAATGCTTTTACTAGTTAGAAAGGGCTTTAAATTTGAATGATGTCATCCGTTCTAAAATTCTCGAGCGCAATATTCAATAATATGTAATAATTCTTGATTCTCGACGCCGTTTCTCAGTGACGTGACGATCCGACGAGGTTTATTTTGTCTTATCGGCTTCACGTGAGAGAGAACATACAGAATGTGGTGCGGGAATGAGCGTTTATAGCTGCTATAACGTAAGTGAGAAGAGGCGCTAGCTTGTAACTATAAAAAGATAAAATAATCATGTGATACAAGGAAAAGAATCGACTTTAGGATAGTGACTTTAATCGTATCGTCTTACTGTTTAAAATTTGGTAATGATGAAGAAAGTGAGGCGACGGAGTGCAAAAATACACACGTATTAGGCTAATAAGGGATCTAAGGTTCCAAGGGATCTGAAAATCCATGCACATACACACTCCTACACATCTCCCTCGCTCACACACACACACACACACACACACACACACATATATGAAAAAATATCTACAAAAATGTTCAAAAGGCCTTGATTCATTTCATTAGCCAGGCAGTTTGGCGACGAACAATGCCAAGTTTTTGATCCCAATAGACACGGTACAGAGCGCACCACAAAAGCTCTGCCGCAGCGAGGGAGGGAAATTAGAGCGCCTGTTTAGATGACCATGAAAAGTGGGCCAAATGAAATGGCTGGTGAATAAGCGGCCCTGCCAAGAGTGGCCTTCACTCGCTGAACCCGAGCTACGGGTCATTCAGGAGAATCACGCGGCCCGCTGCGGCTCCCGTTCCCAACGCGCTTTCATCTCTAATGAAACGACTACATTTCAATGCGGAAGAGAGAGAGAGAGAGAGAGAGAGAGAGAGAGATTTGAATGCATGTGTGATGGCGGCTGCACGGGTGGCGGTGACGGGCGCGGCCGAACCGTGAGTCACAGATTAGCAGGTCAATTTGTGAAAATCTGTCGGGGAAAAAAAGATTTAACAACTGTGATTTATGATGGAAAACGAAAATCGAACATGATGGACTACATTATCAACAGGGAGAGAGAGAGAGAGAGAGAGAGAGAGAGAGAGGGAGAGAGAGAGAGTGAAGTGATAGATTAAATTATAAAACAGTACACACAATTTCAGCCATTTTATATTTCAGTATTCTGTAATTTAATGAAGTTTGATACAGTATGAAGTATGAAGCTAGATGGACTGAGCCAAGAACTTTCCACTCTGTCTGTCCATCTATCTATCTATCTATCTGTCCATCCATTCGTCTCGGTCATTTCATTCATTCATCTGCCTGTCTATCTATCTATGTATCTATCTACTGTATCTATCTATCCATTCATCCATCCATCTATCTATCTATCTATCTATCTCTGTCCATCCATTCGTCTATCTGTCTGTCATTTCAGATAGATAGATAGATAGATAGATAGAGACAGAGTGATAGATATTTAGATAGATAAACAAATAGATTAAGATATTGTTATGCAGTATATTATATATTAAGATAGATAGATAGATAGATAGATAGATAGAGCGAGCAGAGGAGTGGTACAGGAGACTGTAATTACTGTGTCTCTCAGCAGACTCGGAGTCATTAGTGTCACGGCAGGACGCCGTTACTGTTGGTGACCAACCTTTGCACACGCATCACTCTCTTTCTCTCACTCTCTTTCCCTCCTTCCCCAGCGTTCTTTTCAAGTTTTTTTTCCCTCTCCTCTCCTCTCCTCTCCTCAGTCATCCGGGAGCGTCTGTGTCTCTACGACTCCAATCTACGCCTAATTCACTTCCATATCCGACAGCTCATTCGCTATGAAACAAGCTCTCGCTGTTCTACAGTCGCCGCCACTCTGACACTCTTCCTCTCATGGTGTTTCTCCTTCCTCCTGTTACAGCCACACCTTATTACCCACAAGGCAACTTGTCCTCGTTTTGATGACAAGTCTACCCCAGCTGTCCCCTCCATTTTTATCCATTCCTTAGGTTCGATCTGTTTTCAAAAAATAATTTTTTTAAGAGAACACAGTGGCCTGGACAGAACACCTCAGCAGGTCAATGGAAGCTCAGAGCGAGGCTGAATTTATCTTCCCGTGATCCTGCTCTCGCACTCAGAGACAAGGCCATTAAACGCCTGAAATGGCCTCACTGTGAATTACCTTTGACCATTACCGTACGGGTTTAGCATCGATTAGCTGGCGACTTTAATCAGCGGACGGATTCTCAGTGCAGACCTTGCTACGTCTCAGCCACTCTAAAGAATGAACAAACTCGCCACCAGCGTTTAACTTCCATCTAGTAATCGGAATTTACAGACCCATTTGGTATAATCAGAAGCGGACTGGGAGTAAATATAACGATATTACCATATTCTTCATGGATAATAGGCCTTTCAGAGCTCTTTTATTGGAGTGAAGAGAGCTTTAGTGTGACAGAGCTTCGTTCATAAACCTAGACGTAGAAGAGATTGATGCAGACTGTAAACATGGAGTAAAACCAACTCCTTCTGATATACAGTGCATACAGTAAGTAAGGAATAACTCATAACAGGGCATGCTGGAATCGGAAATTAATCAACGACGAGGTGGTGTGATGAAGCGGAGTCACTACTGCTACTTGAACTTGATTATTTTCCACTTACAGCACATCCTGAAGTGATTTAATTCTCATAATAGTCAATAATTAGCCAACGATTAGGATTTTTATTGATTAAAGAACACGTTTAAAATGACCTTGAAACATCTTTTACGCCCATAAAAAATGGCATTATCTATGAAAATAAACACATATGCAGTTTATAAATACACGAGTTTGTTTTCTTCTGCCATGTCCACTAGCCGGCTAGCTAACTCCTAGTAAACTAGCCCACGTTTGTCACATGATTTCAGTTTTAGTCTCAGTTTATATCGACGTATTCTCAGTGATTATAACCTGATGATAACCTGTCAAAATATATTTTTAAAAAACCCATAATTTTGTTTATCTAAAACATTACTAGCTGCTAGCCTGCTAGTAAGCTAGCCTACATTTGTCACAGGATATCAGTTTCAGTATTGATGTAGTACATCATTGTGTTTTCAGTAATATTTAACATTGGACAAACCTGTCAAAATATAACATCACCATGATTTTGTTTAGATCAAATGCTACTAGTTAGCTAACTTGTTAGCATGTTTACTAGCCTGCTAACTTGCTTTAGCATTGGGAAACATGTCAAAGTACAACAGTACCATATGAACCACAATTGTAAACATTACTAACATCTTGTTTGCTAACCTGCTAGCTTCATTTGTCAAAGGCATTTTAGTATCTGAGCCTTGAGTTACTTCTTTTTAAAATTTTTTTTAGCATTGGGCAAACAATACAACAATACCATAATAAACTGAAACTGACACACAACTGAAAACATTAGCCTGTAACTGCCTGTTAACCTTTTTGCTAGCCTGCTAGCTTGCTTAATCCTTATCGATAACATTATTAGCTAGTAAACTGCTTCCACATTTGTCACGGTCTCAATTTACACCATTGATTTTTTCACTGGTTTATGTAATACTAGACAAGCCTGTCAAAATATAACCATAACAACCACGATTCTGTTTATAACAAACATTACTAGCTAGCTAACTGCCCGCTAGCCTGCTTGCTACACCTCCAGCTTACATTTGACACTGGTATTTTATATCTGAGCCTTGATTAAATGTTATTTTTTTCTGATGTGATTTGTTTATCATTGAGCAAACATGTCAAAATACTAATGTTACTGTAAGAACAACATTCACAGACATTACTAGCTAGCTAAGGGTCCTCTCTACTAGCGCACTAGCTCACAGAATGTTTGTATCTGAGCCTTTAAATTTGTTTCAGTAATGTATTTAAAAGTGGGCAAACCTGTCAAAGTGTAACATTACATCACAAGTTACTACAATGACTATCTTATGAAGATATTCTTAGCCTTAAGTGTCTTAAGTGAGACTTTCTTGTGCAGGTAACACCATGGCCGTAATGACGACTTTTGATATTTAAAAAAAGGCTTTGTTGATGTGGTGACGATGCGTTCTCCTACAGCGAGCAGTGTCTCGGTTTAACAGAAGAATCCTTTAGCTTTTTCGACTGAAAGCTGAACAAAAAGCCACAAAGCGCATCAGGAGGCAGGAAGAGTGCAAGACTCACAAACGCTGGCCTCCCAAGGCTGTTTGAGCAAAGGCCACTATTAGCATTCTCCCCGAAGGCCACACCGTGACAACAGCGGCCCAGCATGAGGGCGTCGTACACCCACACACCACTCTCGCACCTCCATCCTCTCCCCCACCTTCCCTTGGGCTACACCGAGTACCGGAGGAGTACAGCTCTGCAGCTCCGTCCCCCGAGGAGTTTGATCTGATTTTGGTTTTGCAAAGACACTCCATCACACCAGTCCACTGCGGCGAGGACTTCAGGAGCTGCATCTGGGTCACGTGTATGTCTGTGTAAGTGTGTGTGTGCGTTGCACTTTGTGCCAGATATCGCATCTGGATCAGCAGCTGGTTCCCATTATACAAATGGAAACAATGTATTTTAGGGATATTGTGGGACATGTTAACATATCTGTGTATCTGTTTTACAGGCTAACTGATATCTCTTTCGGTTTTTCCCAGTAATCTGGTTAGAAAATGTAATAAGAGCAGCGGAAGGACTATAAGGGGAAAAAAAGCCCAGAATAATCCATAATTTTGATGGATTTTCATTATTCCATTTTCAAAATATAGCTACGGAAGAAAGCGGTATAGGTGCTTCTGATACTGGAATGTTTTATCCATCCAACCAATCACACAGGGTTTACAGGAAAATACGTGGAAACGCTCGCGTCTTATCAGCTGACAGCTCTCACTTCTGCTAAACGCTAGCTCACATGGTTAGCGTGAGGAAAAATGGATATAGGCCGATTATTAAACCAGTAAAGGGATTGAAACTGAAACAGTAACATCCTCTGATACTTAGCAGGAAAACAAGGTGTATAAATGTCTATATGAATTCCAGTTTACGTGAACATGATATGAGCAGAGCAGAAGGAAAGATAATGTAGTTTGCATGGCTCTGTAGCAGCTAAACCCATACAGTGATAGCTTAGCTGTGCCTCACCTTGGCTAGAGACACCAAACTAGCCTAGTTCGAAAGGTTTTGTATCTGATCGTTCTGGTAGTCCTACAAACAGCGATAACACCCGAGGCAAGTTTTATGATAAATCCACCTTTTTCTGATCATGTCATACATTGACAGCTAAGCTACCTCAGCGTCCATAAAACAAAACTTAGGCTACTAAGAAGAATCTGGGCTCAGCCCCGGATGATTAAGAGTCCAGCTAACGCCCCTGGATGGCAGGACTGCTTTTTACAGTCCTATGATATGATATTTTCTACTGCATTCAGCCAGTTCTCGAAATATAAACAAACCAGCATCTTATTTTAAACCATCATGACCCTGGCTTTCTCTTCATTCGGAGTGATGTATTCATACAAGTATATGCAAGAGAATCCCAACCCCCACCCCCAAAAAAAACCCCAAAAAACAAATTCCAATGTATAACTGTCATCTCCTGCTACAAATTGAGCTATGGTAACATCTGTCTGATTTAATTACCCCATTGTTGTCTGAAAATATTTCCACCATGTTCTTTGTTGACATAAGCCGCCTCGGCGCGACACACCTCAGCAGATGTTTGCAATTAAAATCCCTCTCTGATGGTGCTAATATTTTTCGTCTTACCAGAGAGTACTTTCTCATCCAAAAGGACTTTCGCATCGCTTTGATATGCAAGTGAAATGCTATTGATTTGTACATGGTTTGAACTAAATTCCTCCAGTGCTAAAGGTTTGTGAGGTTTAAAAAAAATAAATAAATACATATGTGGACAATAATGTGCTTATGATTTCAGACTTGAAGAGATGTCAAACGAGCGACGAGTCCATGCTGACCCGATCCACATAAATTACTCAGTACATGGAGAGTCATATCAATTCTTTTTTTCCCTTTTTACAGTCTCAGTGGAGAACGAAATAACCGTCTAATATTGAACCTAAGCCCTACTAATGAGCTTTGCCTTGCATTCGAGTCTATAAAACATGGATGCGCTGAAGTTGGATGTCGATTATCACGTGTTATACAAGAGCATGGAGACCTGGGACAAGGTTTAGGAAGTGAGGAGGAAACTATGAACACAGTTCCATTTTAGGTTCAAATTACATATGATCGATCTCAATTATTAAAGTGGATATGAACAAATTTATTGGCACAGGAAATCATGAAAATTTGTCAAAACCTAAGTTTCACCCCTGAGCCGTGAACGTGCTTGGTGATTTATGGCTGGTCGGCATTTATCAACATACATCTGTGAAGCATGTGAGAATAAAGAAAACCAGCATGAATCTGTTGGGAATTTTCAGTTTGGCGGAAGCATTTAAACACAGATTTAATAAATGTAGCTCAACGTCCATTCCCTATTATCCTTATCTGTTTCTCTTCATTACGCAGATTTGCATCATGGCCTCATGACTGGAAATTCTAACAAGCCGGATTCCCCGACTCAGGACAGTCATTTCAGTAGATTAAAGCAAATCCTTGGATGTTCAGTCTTCTAACTGAAATGAGTCGTCTTTCACAGAGGTTAAAGTTCAAACTGAAATGTCTCTGGTCAAGAATTTGATCCTGAAACGTCCAGATGGTTCTTCGCTGTGAAGCCTCATGGTAACACTATTAGCTCAGAGTGGTAGCACATGGGCCGCATCGATTCGTTCCGTCAATTGGCCAATTACGGGACTTTTTGAGGGTCTTGAGGCTATGTAGGTGTTGGCAACAAATGACTCTAAAATTACGCCAATTAAACAAAAACAGCTGGCCAATTACTCTTAATTGATTATGCTTCGCTTCTCTGACCTTGACATATAGATTATTCAGCAGTAATTACAAGGGCACTCAAGCTTGGGTATATTTGGCACCGGTGTTTGGCAAAAGAGGTTTCGGGGAGAAATTTTAATGAATTCTTTTCACCCCGTTAACAGGATGAGCTTCATCCGTCCATGCATTTCTCAATCGAATCATCTCTGACATTGAAGAAGGTTGACGCCTTTGAGAGTCGGGACATCTGTGAGACATATGCAGTTGATGTACATCAAGGATGATTGCCCGTAATTGAGCACAATTCTCCTATTCAGACAGGTTTAAGGTCAGTTAGCATTGAACCTGTGGCATATCTTCGTGGCCATGATGAGACATAAAGAACCCAGTCAGAAGATCCGGTTGAGTATGAGTAGCGTCTCCGCTGGAACAAAGCAGCATGTCCAAATCAATTCTCCGTAACCCTGTGTTCAGTTCCACGCAGCTGGGTTTAAATTCTTTAATCATGCTTCAAGGTTGGTACAAAATGTGAAAAAGACTGAATCCACAATCCAGGACTGCTTTTATTTCACCAGATATTAAGAAATATCTGGTGAAATAAAATACAGCCACGCAACTGAGAGCTCGAATCTGATCAAATTAGATTAACTGAGAAAGTATGACTTTATACCTAAAGAATAAAACACTCCATGTCATGCAGGTAGAGAAAATTAATCAATGAAAAGATGGCGTGTTGATGCCTAGTTACTGAAAAGAAATTCATCAGCCGCTGCAGCCATTGCGTTCATTTATGACAGGAATAAAGTTTTAAAAATACATTAGATGAACAAAATATGTCCAATTTGATCTAAAACCAATCAAGAGTTACCTTCCTCACTATTGTGACTAAGCACATACTTACTGTAAAAAGTGCTTAATATGTTTTCAGTATGTACAGTTAACTTTTTAAGAAATAAAATATGAATTTTTGCTCTTTTTTATTTTTAAAAAGTGAAATATAAGTCTCTTAAGGTGTTCCCCGCCGAGTGTTTGTGCTGCTTTGACTCTATCTGTGTTTCGCAGCTATTTTTTCCCATCCAGGTGGTGATTCAGAGTTGGACGTGTCGGGCGTACCCCCCTCCATTACCTCTCCGGGGGGGGGGCGATAACACAAATAGTGTCACCCATGAGGCATGACAAGGACTTTTGAACCTGACGAGTCCTTGTTTGGCTACAATGAGGATGGAAATTGAATCATTCGCAAGGAACTTGGGCTCACTGAGGGATTAAGGGACTTTTGTTTCATTGGTCAATGGAGAGTAAAATCAAAGGATGGGAATGTGGGGAAATCCTGGTGGGTGGTAACTCACTGCAAGGACTCGTGGGGGTCCACGGGAGATTAACTCATCACGGCTGGCATGTTTATTCGCTCCTATCCGTGCCACGATGGGCGATGAGGAGGTTCAGGATATACTCTACAACCTGCAAGGTTTCTTTCTCCACAGCTAATCCCTCGTCTTCGGGTAGCAACCTTATGTCTGGTTTGTGATGGATTCTGCTCTCCAGCTGTTGCTTGTTTTTTGGTGTTTGGAGAGCAGTTTGAGATTTAAAGCGCACACCTGAGGAACTGGAATGTAATTCGAGGGGAGAATATGCATCCATACAGTAGATCAGCAGTTCTATAAAGTTTTCAAGTCTTTAGCTGTTAAATACATTCTAGAGATTATCTCGGTACAGATTTATATCTTTTTTTTTTTGGCTATTTCTTACAGCTGTAGGGACTTATATACTCCAATCTTACCACCACCACTTACCACCAGTCATTAAACAGACAATTCTAGTCTCCTAGCGGTCCCTGAGTTCCACTTTTGAGTTCCACTGCCCTAGATCGTTCGAATCAAAAAAGAGCAATTTGGTAGAAATACATGTGAAAGTAATAGCGGTGAAAGAAAGCGTTCAGAAAAGGAAAATGAAAGGAAATATGAAATTTGAAAGGCCTACACGTGTCTGCGAAAATAAAAGAAAGGAAGGGGGGGGGGGAGCGAAGTGCCTTGCAGGCGTTGAGCCTTTGTACTTTGTTAGAAAGTAATTTTCTGTGATGGATCTTTGGAAAGATAAAGGAATGATAAAGGAATATTGCAGATTCACAGCACAGTCAGAGTTATGAGGATGGCTTTTTGCAGCTCGTGCTCTTGCATTGCGTCTCTGTTACAAACCTTATCCCGTACGTGGCATCCCTTATCAATCTTTCACCTTAATGGCGTTGCGCTGTTTCTATACGGCCGCAGAGCGATAAATCACGCCGGATAACCTAACGGCCGTCACATACCGCTGCCACTTCTCATCCAGCCTCACCTCTTTAAGCCTGGTAGCCATTTCTGACTCTGATACACGCTTCGATCTCTGCTTTTTCAATCTGTCGTGGAAGGGTGGGGGAAAAAACCCAGAAAAGGTTCAAATTGAATACGGAGGGAAAATTTAAGTAAGTGGTACAGTATGAATGGGAGTGGGAACGGGAGGTAAAGGTCAGATAGTGTATTTTATGTAATTTTTTTTTTTTTAGCTTGAAATACACATCTGACCTTCACCATTGTTGCTGTTTCAATCATCATTCATGCTGTTCGGAATGAAAGTGTGCCGTTTCTGTTTTTCTTTCTTTTTTTTTCATTTTTCTGTAGGTAAGAACATAGAATGTGAATTTATTTCACCAACAAAACCTGGTTATATATAATTTTTTTGAAAACGGATTGCGCTCAAGGTTTAACCCATTTGTAAAAAAAAATATAAATAAATAATTTGAAATTCAGTCGAAAAAGAGCGCTTTTTCACTTCCTTTGTAAGTGGAACTCCACTCTCTCTCTCTCTCTCTCTCTTTATTTATTTAATTTTTTTTGTGAGTCAAGTCTGGCGTAAATGCTGAGTTTGTGACTTCGTCCTGCCTGTGCAGGTGGACAGATTTAGGGAGTGCCGGCCGCACCGGACAGCACCATCCCACAAATGTTTAACGAGCCGGAGAAACGCTTTTCCCTTTTCCTCCACCCCCACCGAGCCAGATGAAGTGCAGCAGACTTGCTCGCCCACAGAGCGTAAATCACTCCCCATCGCGCCGCTGAAGAGGCATGGGGGAACTGTTCGGGTGGTGAGGAGGGCTGGAGAAACTTCACACACACACACACACACACACATTAAAGGATCTCTCCACACCCTACTCTCTTGACACATTATCAACACAAGCAATTTCTGCACGTGTGCTGTGTAACGTAGGACTGAACAACTTCAACACCGTCACCATTGTGCTCCAGCCACGTGGGCCGTTCCTAAAAGATCTCAACGGTTCAAAATCCACTAATTTATCTAGACATTTTTTTGTTGTTGAAACTCCAACACTACAGTAATTATAGGACAGAAATGGGCACGATGATGGCTCCTGAGCGCTACTTCTCATCACCGTGTTACATTAGTAACCTAATTACAATGAGTATTACTGCGAGTTCCTCTATATTTTATAAAAAATGTTCAGTTTCGTGCTTCAGCCATTGTCCTTCTTCCACTTCTTACTCTGTAGTGTAATTCAGCGAGCCTAAATATAATACAGTACACACTTTATTATATAATTACAGGTACAAAATATTCTCTGTTATCGTGAATGTTTTTCGGAAACTTTCTCCTGAACCGTGTCGCAGAAGAACTGCGGCATTCACACGTGTTTTTATTCACGTTGGCGAATAAAAGGAAAAACGTGTAGAGGTTGTTGCATGTTGTGTGAATTTCGGAATTTCCATCGGCACAGTGGTAGTTTTCACATTATCACCATGTCTTTCCTGAACACACACACACACACACACACCCTCTCTCACACACACAGAGAAAGAGAGAGAGAAAGAGAGAGAGAGAGAGCTTTCACATGCTCCTGTGACACTCATCTCACACACATTCATGTTGTCAATGTGTTCAATTCCCTCCTGTTTTGTTAAATAAAAATCGCTGGTTATAAAGAAAAGAATGTCACATTCTCTCACTCCTGCTCTCTAACCACCTCTTTTTTTTTTTGTTGTTGTTTATCACCGAGCTCTGATACTCGCTGCGAATTTTTCAAGATATTCTGAAGCAGTTTATCAGTCAGAAAAAGGTCAATCTGCTTTATGAACAAACATTTAACGGCAGTGATGGAGTAGACCGCGAGCAGACAACCTGATAGCGTTCTTCCCTCCTCTCAAAGTCTCAGGACAGATGCACACACTTCAGTGTATTTAAAAAGCGATGATGTGCGCTGGTAATCACATAGCCATTAGCAGCGGGTTTTCCTCTGGACTCAGAGAGGCGCAAAGCTAGGCTAAACGATATGCTATACGCGATACGCTAACTTACAAAACAAAACAAAACAAAAAAGCTTTAAACTGGATTTTTTTTCTGGATTAAATGACTGATATAACTTAAGCGCTAATCATTTTTGTGTTCTCAAGCTAGCTAGCAGTATTCTCCTGTCATAACATTAGCTAGCCACTAACTTAAATTAGCATCTAAGGTTGAATTGTTACTACTAGATTTTCCTCAAATGGAGTTTGGTGGTTAGTATATAACATCCAATATCTGATAACGAAATATTTGTGGAGGGTCTAACAGTAAGCACTTTTAGGTAAAAACAATGGTGTGAACTATTAATCACACACACATGTTAGCGCTGGGTTTTCATTGGACACAGTGAAGCACAGGACCACTTATCACTAGGCTAAAGACAGCTAAAGATGATAAACTACCTCAGAAAAAATCTTTTGTCTGGATTTTATTTCTTTAAATTTCAGTGCTAATTATTCTCTATGCTCAAGCTAGCTAACAATACTCTCCTGTGGTAACTTTAGCTAGCTAGCTAGTTCAATTAGCATCTAAAGACAGCAAAAGATGAAAAACTACCTCAGGAAAAATCTTTTGTCTGGATTTTATTTCTTGAACCTTCAGTGCTAATTATTCTCTATCCTCAAGTTAGCTAACAATACTCTCCTGTGGTAACTTTAACTAGCTAGCTTGTTAAATTAGCATCTAATTTATCAGCTAAAGATGATAAACTTTTTTGTTTGGATTTTTTTTTAAACTTCTGTGCTAATTATTCTCTGGACTCAAGCTTGCTATTAGTTAAATTAGCATCTAAGGTTGAACTGGTTGAACTACTACTTTTCGTTTAAATGCTAGCATTTTAGCTAAACACAAGTTCAGGTCTATACTTCGTGTGAAGGCGCTAGGTGGAATTTGCTTTGGTAAAATGAGCATATTTATGTACAGTCTTTACTCGCAGAGTATTTTTTATTCGTGAATGGTCATGAACTGAACGAATCGTCCGACCGAACAGAATCAAACGACTCGAGTCTCTGAAAAGCCTCAGATGAAGATTAAGGGTCTCAGAAGGCAGAATTATGCACAAACGTCCGATTCATGTGTGACCCGGTTGAGTATAAACTAACGAGCGAAGCGTAGGATACAAACATTTTTCCAAAATGGTTTTTAGCTGGGTTTTTATAAACCCCACATTTCTTTTGTTTCTTTGGTACATGCTCCTGTGAACAATTTATGAATAAATTTGTTTCTATCTAGATTTAGAAATGAGGCAAAAAAAAAAAAAAAAGGTCTATACTGAAAAATTAAACACACTTTAAAAAAACAAAAACAACAAAAAAATCTCTGTCCAAAAACTACATCAGCTAATCCATTTGAGAGTCAGAACACCACCGCAAATCCACATGAGGCGAGTGTGTGATGATTTAAACATGCCGTTTGCACAGTTTGTCTTGGCTGAGTGATGAAAATTTGGGATAATAGAGACTCAGTGTTCAGTAAATTTCTTTCTTTTTCTCCTATTATTTCAAGAGTGCATTGTTAATGCAGGACTGTTCTCTGTTCTCGTGTCCTTCTGAGAGTCATTCCTACACGATAACTTGGCAGGAGATAATTCCACCCCCAACCCCCCCCAGGAATGCAAATCTATGTTTTTTTAAAAAAATGTTCATAATATTGAGAAACAGTCCTCGTTTCCAGGTTCTTGTTCCTATCTATCATTTGTTCATGCATTCTTTTGTTCTGTACCATTTCATCAAGAGAAACGCATTTAAAATCAAATAAAATACAGTAATTGCAGAGCGAACCTTGTTATATTCATACGTGAACCAAGGCTGGCATGACACAATGCTAATAATAATAATAATAATAATAATAATAATAATAATAATAATAAATCATCATCATCATCGTCATCATAGTTAAAAACAAAAAACAAAAACAAGAATAGCTTCTGGATCTGACCCTGACCAGGTTAAACCACTGAACATTAATAAAGGAATGAATAATAATCATGTTTATGTAACACTGCTTTATAGGAAAATGCTTTTATTTATTTCAAAATTCACTCAAGGTGAGTGCTAACTGGTGTATTTATTAAAGGCTCTTCTGTATCATACTGTATGTCTTTGCTAGAAAACCTTTCATGCTAAACCTGAGGTTTTATTTACATTTTGAGTAAAATTAAGACAAAAATGTAAACAATTTGTTTGAATGACTTCCCATGAAATAGCGCTCGATATAATAACCTAAACTGAACTGTACCGTTACTATAATGTTGGCACACATTAGATTAAAGAAGTAGAGCTCTAAAACCTCCTAAATTCAAGGTTCTTTGAATAAAAATGGACAGATTCGGACAGAATTACATTTAGCCAGGAATGCTGGGTAATTCCACCATTTCCAGGTTCTCCTCTGTGGTTTTATTTCCATCCAGTTTGGCCATGTCAGTCATTTTCTTCCTATTCCTATGAGAAAATCACAGACCAAATCACCTACTCTATGATTTTTTTTTTTTAATAACCCCTGCTGTGAAGATTTTAGTCCTGTCAGGATCCACACATCAGTCATTTTGAAATTTTTACCACTGCTGCTTGGTGTATTCGTATGAAACGCTTCCTGAAACAGGAAATCGGATTAAACGAGACGTAAAAACGACAGCGACAGGTTTAAAGCCACTTTATATCGACATACACCACAATATCATCTCATTTTTAGTTTACTAGAAATGAATGCATGAGCAATAAATCAATATAATAAATTAAATAAATTTATCAAGAATCCAATAATATTTTCTCTATTCAAACCACGAACGCGTATAAAACACCGTACGATCACGTGTGACGTAAGTTCACTCTTCTTCGTCATATGTTTCATTTAATTGCCACCCGTACAGTACGTCAGAGTTCTATCGCATTTTAAAAATGTGGTTACAGATGTCACCAGGTGAAAATAATCCCGTCCGAATAGGGCTTTATGAAGTATGTAGTATATACTTCATCAGACAGGATCATCTCTTCTTTTGTTTGGGATGAGATATAATATCGATCGCTTTTGTTAACCAGCTCTGGTTTGTTACGCGTGGACTACATTTATTAATTTAAACAGAACTCGTGTCAGATTTTAATGCGAGGACGAGCCTGAGCTCTACATGTGCTTTTAATTAGTTTCCAATTTTAGATTTTTTTTGCAAAACCTCATTGGGATCAGGAGAAATGAGAAAATTCCTAAATATAGCAGAAAAAGGGATTGTCTGAGGTGCAAGGTTGGATGATGAAGTCTGATGGAAACATGGTTTTGGAATAAATTATGACGTAGCGAATATGCGTTTCAGTCATTCTATCAGACGTTCAGCATACCAAATCTATAAATGGATGAAGAGATCTTTGAATGTTCTCCAGTTTTGCAGATTCTTTTCTTTTATTTGTTTTTTCTTTTCTGTTTTTAAAAAAAAAAATTATCCTCATATTTGGTCCTTCAGCTCCATTGCTAATTTCCCATTCCAAAGCAGATGGACGCCATAAAAACCCTTTTAAATAAAAAGCTGGGGAAAAAAAAAAACCACTTCTTTTTTTTCTGCCATACTTTAATAAAAGAAAAACAAGAAATTCTTCCCCCTAAAAGCACGTAGGAGATCCATTAGGCCCGACACAACAGATGGGCGATGGTCAAACGCACTTGGCGTCCCCCAGTCAGCCACTCAGTGTGTTATTACCTTGGCATGACTGACATATCCGTTACCCAAGCAATAGCGCGAGGATGTTTATTAGCCTCTCTCCCGCTAATAGCAGACGCCGTAACAGCAGAGCAAACAGGCCGAGTGGAGGAGGCCACCGCTGCGCTAACACTCACAGCGGAAAGCTAAACGCGTGTGACCTTGAGGCGGGCGAGACAGAGAACTCCTGCCTGACAATTACAGGGGAACTGGGAAGTTTTTAAAAAGCTTATGGCTCTGCCTGGCGTTTCTAGCTGTGACCTTAAGCGTAACGGCGAATGTTACACAACCCCGGTGGATCTGCTCTTGGGGTTAGCGTGGGATTTGTTTTTAGTGAAAATATTTAGCATCAGCATCAGTGCACTGTATGCATTTTAATTACTGTATTTTTTAGCCACCTGTTCTTATTTCAAACTCTTTAGTAGGAGTGTATAGAAAGGAAAAAAAAAAAAAACAACCTCTCTGAATCGCAAAATCTATCTAACAGTCTAAATGGCTGCCATGGTTACTTATGAGCCTAGATCTGATTCAGATCGAAAAAGAAAACAGTTCAAACCTGAGACTCTAAAGTATTTAAATCAAACTTAGGAGCAACTTTGGATTCAAGAAAACAACAAAACAGCACTGCGATAAAATACACTCAGAGCAACACAAACCTCGTTACATGCCAACAAACAACACACAGGGTAATGGCGTTAACCAGATCCTGCAGCTAAAGATGCAACAGCTAATGCTAGCGTTAGCAGTTTCTTTCAGAGCGCTCTACTTTACACTTCTAGATGGTTGACAATAAACAAAACAATCAGTCAGTTTTTTTGCAAGGACATGATAGGCACACTGGAACTCCGATAAATAACCCAGAGTCGGCAGCATTTTAGTGAATCCTTGCATGTTATATTGAACTGTATTGAATCATACTGAATTGCAATCATATCAGTGCTTAATAGCATCATATCAGTGCTGAATCAAATCATTTCAGTGCTGAATTGAAACATATCAGTGCTGAATCAGATCGTATTAGTGGCTGAATCAAATCGTATCAGTGCTGAATCAAAAGCATCAGTTCTGAATCAAAATGTATCAGTGCTGAATCAAAAGTATCAGTGCTGAATCGAATCATATCAGTGCTGATTTGAATCCTATCAGTGCTGAATAAAATCGTATCACTGCTGAATCAAAAGTATCCATGCTGAATAAAATCGTATCCGTGCTGAATCAAAGGTATCAGTGCTGAGTCAAATCGTATCAGTGTTGAATCAAAAGTATCCGTGCTGAATCAAATTGTATCACTGCTGAATCGAATCATATCAGTGCTGATTTGAATCCTATCAGTGCTGAATCAAAAATATCAGTGCTGAATCAAAAGCATCAGTGCTGAATCAAAAGTATCAGTGCTGAATCTAAATGTATCAGTGCTGAATCAAAAGTATCAATTCTGAATCAAATCATATCAGTGCTGAATCAAAAGCATCAGTGCTGAATCAAATTGTATCACTGCTTAATTGAATCATAGCAGTGCTGATTTGAATCCTATCAGTGCTGAATCAAATAGTATCAGTTCTGAATCTAAATGTATCAGTGCTGAATCAAATCGTATCAGTGCTGAGCTGAAGCGTATCAGTGGATGAATCGAATCTTATCAATGGCTGAATCGAATCATATCGGATCAGTTGTGAACTAAAAAAAGTGTTTATCTAACCGTCACTTGATTAAGTTTAAAATTATTTTTTTGTATCGTTTCGTACACTATGTATTGAGATGCGTATCGTATATGCATATATTGTATATATCGTATATTGAAATACAGAGCAAATGCATTTGCTACAGATATACAGTAGCTAGTAAACTTTTAGCATGCTAGTCAACACTGCTCACTGTTCAGGACAAGACCTCGTACTACTGGTCAGAACTTTCACATGAAATAATAATAATAATAATAAAGAAGAGGTATCAAAGAAAAAAGCCAATATTAGCCAATTTTTTTTTTTTCTGCGGTGACGTCCGATGGGTTTTCCCAGGCCTGCACGCATATTTTCTCTGGCCAACTTTTGGTAAATTGGCTTAAAAAGTTGCGAATGCATCGATACCTTCTGGCAGAAGACAGTGATGCTTTCACGGTGATGAGATATAACACAGAGGTATAAGAATACCTAATCATATTATCACAGAGAAAAAAAATAATAAATCAGATCTCGGACCGTCGAGCTTGTGCAGTCCTGCGTGATATCAAAAAGCTCTCTTCGCTTGACTCCTCTGCTTTTTTACCTGAGAAGTGTTTGATAAAAGGACACACCAGGCCATGTTCTCTCGTCTGCTCCAACTCCTCATGTTGAGATAAGAGACAGAGGCTGGGGAGCGAAAGAATGATGAAAGCGCAGAAGAGTTTTTCTGTGTTAAGCCAAGATAACAGCAACAACTTCCCTCCTGTATCGCAGCGTCTCTGTCCTCCTGTTAAACCATGGCGCAAACATGCTTCCCTTTCTCCTTCTCAGGAGTTTCAGACGGGATATTGTAGCATCTGGCGAAAAATTGTGTTTTTCTTTTTTTTTTTTTATCATTCAAGTCGTGTTGCATCAATAGATGTGGTGAGATGCATTGATCACTCGCTTAAATTGGCCAGAAACAGGGCCCTGAATGGACATCGCAATCGATTGTACTCAGCACACACACACACACACACACACACACACACACACACACACACACACGGCCAGACATTTGTGCAAAAGGGACCGCTGTAGATTTGCCCTGATTGTCCCTGCCACTGCTTTTTACTTCCTCACTTGGTAAAAGCAGCCAGAACTCAACCCCCCCCCCCCCATGTTCAAATTATAATAATAAATTTAATAAATAATAAAACATCATTTACCATGAGATCAATATTATATCAAGATTGAAGTCTGAGAAATACGGCATCTATATAAGGACACTGCTGTAACAAAGGGCTCAGTGAGGAAGAGTACGGGTCCATTTACAGGAAGTTTATTAGCAAATAGGGTGGGGTCTAAACAATCAAGGACATTTAGGGTCAAGATACCAAAGTCAGAGATCGCATCAAACAATAGCGCGAGGCAAAATGAAACAACTAACCAAGAGATTCAAGGCCCAGAACTCTGTGGTTTTTATGCTGAACAAACAGGAAATTAGTAGAACAAACGAAGAAGTGGTTGAAATTTCAGCGCCCTCTGGAGGTCTGGAGGGGAAATGTCCCTTCTAGACGTAACAATCATGAACTATATATTTCCTGCTCCTTAATTACTGTTGCTATCAAAAAAATGCATCCAACACCCCAACCTGATTCTCAGAGCGCCAATACATTTACAAGACATTTGAAGGATTTTATCTTTAGCAAGACTGTATTCCAGTTTCAGTGCATTGCTGTGCTCGATTACTTTCATTAGCTTGGCTTTCGTATTTCTGATACGAAATATTTCTGATTTCGGACATTCGCAGTCCTTTAGAAATGGAACTAAAACATAAAACACCTCACGTCTCTTTGGTGAAAGTGACACGTTATGGACCCGTTCTTAAACTTTTGTTTATCTCGGTATGTTTCATTGTAATGCAGAAGACTTGAAACGTAAGCCAGCGAAATGCAAAAAAATGAAATAAACAAAACCAAAAAATCTAAATTCTATGCTGTCAGTCCTTCCTCGGGACAAAAGCTGAGATTTCAGATTGACTTGGATCCTGTCAGCAGTTCAAGGTTTTTTAAAATGTGGTGGTTTTTTTTTTTACTCACAGCAACACCAGACTATTCACAGAGGTGAATAGGGAATTGGAAGTGAGAGGAAGGCTATGAGGCAGTTACACACAAACACACACACACACACACACACACACACACACACACACACACACAGCGAGGGCGTCAAAAAACTAACACACACCTGGGGAGTTAAAAGCAGGAAAAAGGCGCTGACAGCTCAAAGTCATCGCTTTTGTTGTATGAAGAACTTGGCCCAGTTGAGACACATCACACACAGTGAACCTCCGCCTTTACACTCTCGTCCACGCACTAACTGCGTCTGGTCATGGCTGTTCTACTAATGTCCTCTTTAGATGCTGTGTCTCATGAATAAACCATTCTTATTTACTCTGTTCTGTTTTCCACTTATTGGAGATTATTAGTGGATTTAGAAACAGGACCAGAATCTGTTCATCAAAATAAACAGCTTACAGCACCATGCAGTGTTGATGCAGGAATAGTGAAATATTCACCGGGCCATTTAGTAGTAGCAATAAAAGTCCATCTGACCATCTGAGGCCATAACATGAAAATCACCAGAGGATTCTCAACATGAAATTCAACAATACATCCTGTAAGGAGCCCTTACAGACTCACTAACTGATTCACTGTCTGAATCACTCACTAACTAATTCACTGACTGAATGACTCTGTGAACGATTGACTAACTGACTCACTGACTGACTCACTGACTGATTCACTCACTAACTGACTCACTCACTAACTGACTCAGTGACTGAATGACTGACTGAATGAATCACTGAATGACTCACTATTTGACTAACTAACTCTCTGACTCACTGAGCGACTGGCTCACTCACTAACTGATTCACTGACTGAATAAATCACTGAATGATTCACCAATTGACTAACTGACTTGCTGACTGACTGACTCAGTGGCTGACTCACGGACTGACTGATTGACTCACTGAGTGACTGACTGACTCAGTGACTGACTAACTGACTCACGGACTGACTGATTGACTGACTCACTGATTGAGAGACTGACTGAATCACCCACTCTCTGACTCACCGACTGACTCACTCTCCCTCTGACTTATTGGAGTCAGACTCACTGACTGACTTAGACATGAATATGAATACGAACAGTTTGTGAAACTCAGTCCTTAACAAATCATTTCAATTATGACAAAAGTAATAGCGCCCTGTAAAAAGAGGAAGAGTTACCGTGTGTCTATGGTAGCCGATGCGCTGCAGTAGCTGAGCTGCATTACTGGAAGATTTAGTGCTTTTTTGGTTTGTTTGTTTGTTTTATGTTTTGTGGGTGTGGCTAAATGTATATCAAACATGCCACAAACATGCGCGCACGAGTATGAAGAAAATCAACGTTAAATAAATATTAAGTCTGTCTGAAATGTGAATTCCAGTGTTAGAGACACATGACTTCATGGCTTTCTGAAGATCTTCGAAGCACTTCTAATGAAGTATAAACCAGGTTTTTAGTGCACCAATAGGACCTGAAGACTTAAACCGGAATAAACCATTTCTGCACAGAGTGGAGAACTATCCTGTACTCAACCCTGACACGTTTTCCTTATGAAGTGAGTTTAAAATGCTGAGAAATCATCCAGAAGTTGGTAGAAATAATGACGTGGCGTGGCTGAATGGCGTAACATCTTCAAAACCGCAACGTGAATGCAGTTGTCATGACTCACTCCTACAAGAGATGCTACATTTGACAAGTTTGACACAAATGTTATGCAATCTAACAACTTGACGCAACGGTAAGCAATCTAAACACTTGACGCAACGTTAGGCAATCTAAAAAAAAAAAAAAAAAGCTTCACTTTTCAAAACAGTTTAGATAAATAGAACGGTTGTCGGATTTAAAAGAAATCCTCAGCAGCTCAGCCGTCGCACAGTTCACATGGTTAAACCGATCCCTTTTTTATGCCTTTTCTTTTTTAGTAATGAGCCAATTACCGGCGGCCATGTTGCTATTTACTGTTTCTGCGAATCACTTTCACTGTTCAGGGATTCAGACCTTCAAAGAGCGTACAAGTTTTTTTTTCCTCCAGCTTCTTTAATCATTTAAAATCGGTTGCATTGAAAAAAAAGAAAAAAAGAAAAAAAGTCAAAGCTATGATGTTAAACTGAGAACTAAAGACCGACAAAGAAGCAGTACGATAACACCGACGTGCTCAAACAAACAAACAAACAAACAAACAAACAAGCTGCATTAGCCATTCACGCACATTATTAATGGAACCGAAAGTCACTTTTAATCCTCGCATTGCCGCGGCTGCGCCTGTGCCTTCAAAAGCGCCTTCAAAAGCCGCCGCAGATAACATCAGAGAGAACCCCGATGGATTTTGCTTAGTGGAATTGTACAGGATGCCATCCTCGACAGCATTCCTCCCCCAGCCGAGGTTAACAATCAAGGGGAGAGGGGGAATAGCGATAAAGAGAGAGAGAGAGAGAGAAAACACATTATGTTTGATAGAAAGTCTGCAAGCATGAGGGAGGAAAGAGAATGCCTTTTCTCTTCGTTTCCCCTTCCCTCCAATAGGATCATCACCCGGAAGATTAGGCCGGATATGCCGCATTGCCTCATGTCATCCTTCCTTTTCTCGTCAATCAGCCACTGGAACCCTGGGATATTTCAGAGAGGAGGAAAAAAAAAAACCAGCTCCTGTCTGGATCGAGGTTGTTTCAATGGAGCACGAGGACTGAAATGTGTCTAATGAAAACTATGGCGGCTACACAGGCCGAACTCGCAGTTAGTTAGCACATGCTAACATGTAAACGCTACATCGTGTGCTCTGTATGAAAGATATAGCTTACTCTAGGGGATTTGTAATAATCGTTTTAATCAATAAAAAATTTGAGCACATCGCCTTCCACACTCATTGTCTAGCAGCTTATAAAAATAGCACTTGATCCAGCGCACGTCTCATTTTTCGGTGTTTTTAATTTATCGTCATTCAAATCAAGCCACTGCAAAAAACAAACAAACAAACAAACAAACAAACTGAAAATATCTTGAATAGAGTCAAATTTATCTCGCACTGATTACAATAAATCAGTAATAATGAATAAGATCATTAAAGCTCTTTCTGGACATTATTATTCATGTCAAGCTCGTCGTTTTCTTCTTCTATTGGCAGAGCATTTCGCTTCTTTCTAGAAATAAATGCTTCAAATGAACAAAAAGATCCGGCAGTAGGACAAGAAAACCGCAACCTTGAAATGAGCACAAATGGCTGGAAATAGGTTTAATAATCTTATATTTGGTTTCTTGTGAATACAAGATGTATTTGAATGTATTCGAGGTATTTCCACGTGCTAAAATGTCCGTTTTCGTATTAACTACATGAATGTTGTTTTTTTTTTTTTTTTGTTAAATCGAATGCATGCCTATGGTGTGAAGGATAAGCTGACCGAGGACTCGTCTGCTACACTTCCAGCTCGAGTCGTAATTTTATCCGCGCACAATTTAGCCCTTGAGATAAGCATCGTCTCCGACGAAGACACGATTAATGTGTTGAAAGAGAGAGAAGCCCCGAGGCCGTTTCCATAGAGCACGAGGACGGAAAGGTTTCTAATGGTATGGAAATGGTGTACCCAGTGTACTTATTTGTGAAAGTAGTGTGCACTATCTAGGTGAGGCTAGATTTCGGATGCTATAAAATGTCTGCACTCCAAACCGTGCACTATATCGTGAACTACAGGGAACGATCTGACTCATGACTGAGAATCTGAAGAGATTTTAAAGGTTCGGAACATTGAGATTGATGCAGTATTGTGTGTGTGTGTGTGTGTGTGTGTGTGTGTGTGTGTGTGGTGAGAGTGGGGGAAAAAAGTACCAAATTTCTAAACTTTATGCAAATGAGAAGTGACTATTGCTAGGCAACGTTCAGTCAGATTGGTAAATGTAGCATGGCTCTAATCCTGATCTCACACACACACACACACACACACACACACACTTACAATCATGATTAAGGCTTACACTGAAATCAGAGCAGGACTCGTTTCCACTATTTTTTGACACGTACCAATAAAGTAAAGAACAGAGAGACGTATTGAACAAAAAAATACAGGTTTTGTTTCTTTTTTTTTTTTTTTTTAGAAAATAACTTTATTATGTATTTACATAGGGTTGTATTCATCACTGGGGATTTATCAGAGGAAAGTTTCTGGTATTCAGAGTCGGGTTACGCGCCTGCTTAAGCAGATTTTCTGGGCTTTATTTAAAATTGGGATTTCATTAAAACGATCCGTGTGCAGTCGATGTCTTCGGGGTTGCCAGATTTTTCTCGAGTAAAACACGCTGGAGACGGGTTTTTACAAGAACGTCTAGACCACCGCGACGATCTTGAAAATGCGATTAGCTTTTATTTAGTTGGAAAAACGTATTCAAAACAATCGAGATGTCTTCGATGCTGTTAAGCTAACTACGAGGCTTAAGACACAATGGAGGTTTGCGTGGAGATTTAAAAGGACATACGTAAGTTAGGAACGAATCATTCGGGACAGGATTTATACAGGAAGTCATCGTTGACCCAGAATCATGTTCCGCAACATAACGTCTCAACTGGGAAACATCCCACTCTGAAAAACGGGGAATTTAGGGCACTGACTCTGACACTGACGCAATTTCACCTCACACCTGCACAGAATGTGTTTTAAACCTGTGAGTCTAGACACACCGTACCTGTGTGAGGAAACAACAAGCAGCCAGGTAAGGGTGCTAACTGAGATCGGGTGTGGGATTGAACAGAATGTTTTCCTGGAAGATACTGGTCACACTCGCATGTGCGAGAGAGAGAGAGAGAGAAAAAAAATCAAGGTCGAACTTGCGCAGTAGAACTAGTTTCCTCGACTGAATATAAATCTAAAGAGTCGAATGATTTTGATGACACAGAAATATTTTCGCAATCGTTTTTAGGGTTTTTTTTAGTTGATACACAAAATGTGCCTCATACAGTACTATGTAGCTATTTTATTTAATTTTATTATCTCACTTGCTTTATCCTTTCATTTCATTTGAAGTAAACTCGCCCTGCCTTAAACGATTCGTTCACTGATTCATTCGTTGTTCGTTTCATCCGGTCAGCCCAAACGATCGTCAAGAATCGGATAACGCGTAGAAGAACTACTACAAAATCGATCCGATTTGTATTTGCGTTTATTTCTAAAATGACAAATATTTCGTGCGTCCCTGTTTTATTTTTCACCCTGACTCAGACTGACTCGTCATCGACTCAACCGATTCATCAAAAGGACAGAGGAGCGAATGAATCGCGGTCCTTCTGACCAATCACAATCCAGAATTCAACAGCGCCGTGGTATAAAAACGGAATCGGCGTATATCGACGTGCGGCGACGTCGTGACACCAGGAGCTGATCGTGTTCCGACATCAACACTGAAGCGACATCTTGAACAAAAACCACTAAAGTGGATAAACGCTTTTTAAAAATGTATTTTCTTTTTTCAGTCATGAAATAGTGATGACGCTCTCGGATTGTTGATCCACGAACCCTGTGGCCTGCTGTGGAAGATAAAACCCCTGAGGGGAAAACAGTACGATCGCACCATATGTTCCTTAACGCAGTGCTCCGTCAACTGATCACACACACACACACACACACACACACACACACATTTGTCTCGCTATACTTGCGAGGACCTTCCTATGACATCATTATTAACGCGGCTAACTGATAATATGTTACACCTGAATCTAATCCTAACTGTCATCTGAAACTTTTTAATTTTAATTTTTTTTTTTTTTTTAAAGGTTTTTATTTTATTTAATTAAAAAAAAAAAAGTTTTTCTTGTGTGGACCAGGCTGTAAACTTTTCCCATATTGCTATCCTTATGGGGACATTTAGTTTCTACCAAGATATAAAAACAAGCACACACTCACAGACACTCGCACACAGACACTCGCACACCTGCGCACAAACACACACTCACACACACACACTTGCGCACAGTTACTCGCACACAGACACTCACACAATCCTCACATTGGGTACACGGAGTGTGTTTTAACGGCTGTTTTATTTCAAAATCATTTTCCCTTGTAGACAAAATTACGCATACTCTCATCGACCTTTGTGGAGAGGTAAATACCATTTTGCCAATAATAGCATAATCCCTTTGTCTCTTATTGAGGAGAAAAAAAAAGTAATTTAGCAAATGGAATCAGCGCCCATTAATTTCTGAAATTATACTCGTCTCGCAGTCGCTCATTCTAATTCACGACGCTATCGCCGCGCGCACTCCAGATAGTAAGACTATTAACAAGGTTTAAAGTGATGTTATCCAGGGATTTATGAGTGAGAATTAAACCACCCTGTATTAAATTGATTCTGAAATGTGGAGAGCATTTGCATTTCATTTAATCTCTACAGAACAATTATACCTCCATAAGAGGGCTTAGGTGAAAAGATTGCAGAATACAATTATAAAACCAGGGGCGCCGGCGAGCCGCTTATTGCTACGTGGGAAAATAACACGGAACTAACAGCCTACGCCGCGTCTAGACGACGTGCCACGTCAATTTACTGACAAATAAGTTGTTTTTTAATGATGTGCACCTGATACAGATGTCATCCCAGGTGTTCATTCACTGTCAGCTATCTAATACAGCAGGGAAAGTCTTCTGGGAAGTATTGTGTGTGTGTGTGTGTGTGTGTGTGTGTGGTGACCCAAGGGACTCTCACGGCACATCGGCGACTTTTCCACGGGCCTTTGGAGATACACATTAGCAGAACAGAACATTTCCAGTAACATCCAGCTGAACCGCCTGTGCAAATGCATTCCCTCTGTAGCCGTGCCAGAGCTACGGATTCACCACTTCAAAACCGTCACACTTAAAAGAAAAAAAAAATCCAGGTGAAACTGCGTTTCGAGGTTCCTGAGCCTGGAGAACCTTCCTCAGGGTCATCAACGAGGCTTCGTAGAGCTTCTAGAAGCGAAGAAAATGCCCGGCTCGGTGAAGCTTAAAGATTAACGAGTCACCTCGGCGCGGACGTGTGAGGAATACGGGTGAACTTTTGGTCTCGAGTCAGACAGACTTAACGGAATAATCTGATATTTAATCCAAAACAAAACAACAACAACAACAACAACAACAACGACGCACACACATTGCAATACGACTTCGTGATTCGATACGACTGCGCTTCTCGAATCTGATTGGTCAGAAGGTGTTGATTTCATTTCTATAAGAGCAGCACTGTGAGTACTTCTAATGCGTTATTTCATTGTTTCTATAGCAACAACTCACTCACGAAGACTTGTATGCCGGGCACGCCGTTAAAAAACAAAACGAAACAAAACAAAAAAAAACAAAAGTGTGTAATTGTTGATACGGGGACATTTTTGGAAGGACTCCGGTACTTGAGAACTCCGGTAACATGAGAAGTTACGTTTCTTCTTCTTCTTCTTCTTCTTCTTCTTCTTCTTCTTCTTCTTCAAGAGAAAACTTGTCGCACGGACGTTCCACCACGTTAAATGGAACTACAAATGGACAAAAAGTACCATGTGACGTCGAACTTTAATAAGTTCATTAAAAATTGCGATGGTTGAAAGTTTGCTGTCGTATACGCTGCTTAGTTATATATAAAAGACTTCAGGACACGCCGTTATAGGAAAACAATCAGTTTTGGAATAAACGCCAACTTTGCATCTTCATCGTGACTGATTATTTTCCTACAACTGCATGACACGGGATGATTTATTCCTCACATAATTATAAATGACTTTAAAATGAAGTGCAACAAACAAACAAATAAATAAATAAATAAACAGAACGTGAAATCTTTTCAAGCTTGGAACGTTTGGAAAGATTTGTTTTTATAAACTGGATCAATCAGTGGAAGAAGTCCTCGGGACTCGACAGCGCTGTTATAGTGTTATACGTACAGGGGCGTGTTCATGGTATAAATGTGTATAGTGTTCATGGTAAATGAATAAATGTTCATGGTATAAATGTGTATAGTAGAATTTTTTGCTCGATATTACGCAGCACTTTCGGATTTCACGCAGCAACGCAGACCGCTTTATCGCTTTGTTCAGTATGAAGTGTTTGCGGAAGAGTCGGTACTTTCAAAATGATCTAAAGACGGTGTTTATAACGCACTTAGCGATACAGCGCTCGCAGGAAAAAGGTTTCTCGTACGAAAGAGAAAAAAAGAGAAAGTGTTTAGCGCCGTGCCGTCTGTTCTACTTTCGACTCGATGCGCTTTATTCGAAAGCGCACTGAAGAGGTGCGTTCAGAAAAGGAAAAAAACTAAACAAAAACAAATGAATGAGTTTGATTTTTAATTCTGGAGGGATTTCATTTGATTGATTGATTTATTTGTTTATTTTAACTCGTCACTCAAAGCTGAATTGACCACAGCGAAAGGCGTTTCCCTGGAGCAGTTTGAGGAAAAAAAAAAAAAACCCAAAAAAGATTGTCGCTTTAGCCTAGCAATTATGCAGTCGATTTTTCGACAACAACAAAAAAAAAAACACAAAAGCCACGGCGCAATTTACACCGTCTGTCAAACGAGGGCACTTTAGCTAATGCAGACCAACTCACGACAAAAGAGACGATTTATTTATTTATTTGACTTCTTTATTTCACCCCCCCCTCCTATTGTTGACAATCCCTTCATAAGGAGGACGGTCTTTGGAAACAGCTGGAAAGAAAGAAACAGAAGAGAAAATGTGTGTGTGAGAGAGAGGGGGGGGGGCAGAAAGAGAAAGAAAGATAGAGAAAGAAAGAGATGGAGAGGGAGAGACAGAAAGAGAAAGAGAGAGACAGAGAGAGGGAGAGACAGAAAGAGAAAGATAGAGAGAGAGAGAGGGAGAGAGAGACAGAGAGAGGGAGAGACAGAAAGAGAAAGAGAGAGACAGAGAGAGGGAGAGAGAGAGAGAGAGAGAGGGAGAGAGAGACAGAGAGAGGGAGCGACAGAAAGAGAAAGATAGAGAGAGAAAGAGACAGAAAGAGAAAGAGAGAGGCAGAGAGAGGGACAGGGAGAGACAGAAAGAGAGAGAGAGAGAGAGAGAGAGAGGAAGAGACAGAAAAAGATAGATAGAGACAGAGAGAGGGAGAGACAGAA
>JANDJT010000103.1:1335501-1347038 GCA_024331685.1 Stegophilus panzeri | reverse complement strand
CTCTCTCTCTCTCTCTCTCTCTCTCGCTCTCTCTCTCTCTCTCTCTCTCTCTCTCTCTCTCTCTCTCTCTCTCTCTTCCTCTCTCTCTCTCTCTCTGATGGACCAGATGGAGCCTCGTTCAACAAGACATGAGGTCAGAAACACAGTCTGTCACAGGGAGGTGTGTAGAAGTGTGTGTGTGTGTAAGTGCATACCAGCTTAACACAGATGGCTGGAGGTGGCGTTAAGTTTCAGCTCTCACTTTCCTCACTGACGGGATTGCTCACATCATCCATCGTGCTCCTGCATCACCTTTAACTCTGACGTGAGAACGTAGACAATACACAAATGTATATTTTTTTTAAAAAAAAGCCATTGAGAACATGTATTTCTTAAATTTTTTTTTTTTTTTTTTTTTTTTTACACACACATACATATATACACACACACATCTAATGGTTTACTGTTTATTTATTTATTTATTTATTTAGTTAGTTAGTTATTAATTTGAATTCTTTAAAATAATTTATTTAATAATTGTATAAAATTCCCAGCTACGAGAAGTATCTAGAAATCCTTTACATCACATCTTTTTCATCCCCTGCGCACTGTTCATCAGCGCTTATCTATATTTTTAATCCATTAATGGATGAACATGAGCATTAATTAAGTTAATTCATCAGTGATTAATTAATTAATTAATTAATGGAAGAAAATAAAAAAAATATATTTAATCAGTAATTAACAATGAACTATTTGAATATGTAAATACACCACAGACTATCTTTTGTATTTTTTTAATTGTTTGTTCTTTTTATTTTATAGTTTTTTACCAGCTGTATCTCATAATTTTTAATATATCATATTTTAATACATATCAGTTAGTTATTTATTTAGTAAATTTATTATTTACTCATTTTTGTTCAAACTTTTTTTTTTTAAATGTTTTATTTACTACTATTATTATTATTAATAACTTTTTCTTATATATTTATACATTTTTATTTACCATTTTTTACACATGCATACTTCTAATGTATTACTTTATAATGAAATTTTTCCATGAAATGTGAAATTGTGTTAAATTATTTATAATAGTTACATACATGTATCTTTACATAAAAAATTCTAACATAACGTGGCTCGTACAGGAGAACGGGACTGCGAAGAGACTCGTTAACTCATAAGAATCTACATACAGACGACTTCAAAATGAAATAAAATATATGAAATAATTAACTAACAAAATGGCCGATTATTTCAGGATTAAAATGCAGCCAGATTTATTTTTGATTTTCGTACAATCAAAATGTTAATTTAAAAAAAAAACAAAAAAAAAAAACAACCACATATACAGCTGCAAGCAGCAATGACGGGCCCAAGCACTGCGGTGCCATCGCCTCCCGGTGGCTGTATGAAAACAATGAACAGTGACGTGAGTGCTGTAGAGTAAAACGACCACATATACAAAGAGTATTAAAGTATTATTGATGCGTTACCGCGGCAACATTATTTTGAGATATCAAGACTCCTTTCGCGATTTCACATCAGCCGCGTCTTGACCAAGTTTGAAGCGATTCAAGTAAAGATATGAAGACTATCTAAACGCATGTTTTAATTGACACGCTTCCTGCTGCTAGTCCGCGCTATGACCGTGACTCAGGAGTAGTCACATCCGTGTGATCAGCCCCCAGTACCAAACATACAGCTCAAGTTTCATCTAAATCCCTCATTGCATGTAGAAGATACTTCCTGACGCTTCCTCTTTCCCTTTTTTTGCAATAAATGTATTGCCTCGCCACGGCGAAACCGTTCGAGATATCAGAAATCCCTGCGTGCTTTCAGTGCTTGGGCCCTAATTACTTCCACCCCTACATTTAATATGTTGAGAAGAGAACAGCATCATTGTGCATCTTCCTGTAACGTGTAACAAACCACTTGTCCATGCACAACATCCGGTACTAATCTCATCCTCGTAAATCTTTAACATTCCAGGCTTTTAAACCTTTTTAAGGCGTACATTTTGTCGAAGGCAGCAACAGTTTCAGAAAAATTGAAAGAAACGTAAAAATAACTGTCCTTAATGTCCTGTTGGTTGCACTAGTAGGTGTTGAGTGTACCTGAGTGTACCGTAAGTCTGAGTAAACTACAGTAAGCATGCTCACGAGTTACCTGTGTGTTGCTTCGGTCTTTACAAAAGACATAACAGATGGAAATTTGCATTTGCAATATTTCTGAGGTGATTTTAAGAGAAAATGCTTTCCTTACAAATGCGCAGATCTCCATCGGAATTTGCCTCAGAGCTGCCTCGCTCTCTCTATCGTCTCTCTCGCAGAGCACCTCTCACAAATGCTCATGTCATATGCTTAATTTACCACGATTTTCAGAGAGGCAGCAACATGCACCTCAAGCTCCATTTACTCGGGACACATTTGCACTCGTCTGTCTCGCGCTTCGCTAAAAGTACAGCCCTGGTTCATCAACACAAAATGGCGAGTGGGTACATGTGACCTGAATGCTGTGGCTGAACCTATTATCAGGTGTTTCACCATCATCCATGATGCCTTCAGGCCTCAGCTTACTTTATGGCTTCCATGAACAAGATGATGTAAGTGTGGAGCAAACGGACGTCGTGTGAAGACCTCGCTCTTCGTGTTGTGGAGAACTCCGTGTAAAGACGCACTATGTGATCAAGCCTGCGATTGGTCTTTACAAACGACGTGCACTCAAGCTGATTCATTCTAACATGGATGTCTTTGAGGAGCGACCATTTTATTTCTGTGGTCATGGAAATTGTCATGAAATTGTAAGAGCGCCACCTGCAGTACCAGAATGCTGGGGTTGTTACACACCGACGCACCAATGGAATTGGGATTATGATGTGTTTTTTGGATAATGGATGAGAATAATTGCACCAATCGTGAATCAAACAACCACAGTGACTCAAGACGGATAACCGACCGGGCCTGCTGGTGAATTCTTCATAATCCCTGGCCACTAGGTGGCTCTTGACGAGCATGGCTTCGAGATGAATGATTATGGTGTGAATGGGCGGGGTGAGGCAGGGTTGGGTGGGTCTCCATGCACTGGTTCGTGAGTAGTTGGGTGGGTTAAGGGCCCCTGCATAGGTTCATGCCCAGGGGCTCAGGACCAACAGGAACCGAAGTGTTGCTCGGTGTTATTACGGTCATGCATCCAAAAATATAATGTGTTTCATTACTTCAGACCTTTTAGCATCATTACTGCGCTTTGTTGTCGGACAGGAATCGGCCTTGTGGTGCACGAATCCAGAAATGCAGTTATTGACCCCCCTCCGAGCTGGAAAAGGAGGCCGAACATGAGCTCTGCACTTTGATGGCTTTGATAAATGCCCTCCTGGATGAGTCACTGGGACCATTATTTAAAATCAATGCGGCTTTTCTGTCTCTCGGCGGATGCGGGAGTGGCCTGGCGCCTCGGAGCCATCTCTCGCTGGGTTTTAACCAGGACCACAACACCCTTTTACATGCTGGCTTTGATGTAGCTCAATTACACACACACACACACACACACACACCCACACACACACACACACACACAGCCGTCCTTCTGCGCTGCATTTTAATAATCGATCGAACGTTTCCAAAGTGAGGCGAATCCATAGCAGGTGTACGGTTACCAGCCATTACTCGTGCATTCAGATCTCTCTGGATCTCGTTTCCGTACAGCTGCTAATTAATGTACGTTACACCGAGAACCCAGTGGTTCTTCATGCAGCTGTAGCTATTTAAAAGAACAGCTCAGACAATTATTTATTAAAAACCCTTCCAGGTCGTCCATGTCTCTACCAAAGCTTCAAAACGTCTCTCCTTTCCACCGGAATAAGTTTCCATCTGATTGAAACATCAGCACAATGTAAATCCAGCCCTGATCTTTCCACCACATCTGCAGGATCCTCTCTATCATCTGTCCACTAGACCCCAGGGCTTATCGACCAAACGTCTATGCTTTTTAATCCCTATTGGTGGATTAAATTGATCATTCAGGAGATAAAAACACGAGGTGGCAGCTAGCTTGCTGTAGAATATACATGACTTGGATATTAAGTTGTTATGAGTTATTAAAATGGCCGCAGATTTGTTTTTTTTTTTTTTTTAAAGGCAATAAAAAACAAAAGTACCGTGTCATGCTGATTAGTTTTGGGAAAGTTTTTTAAAAGTTATGTCAGGTACCGCTCACAGGTGACTCACAACAACTCCAGAATTATTGGCGTCCTTCATACATCAATTTTTAATAAGATGTAAAATTACAGCTTTACCTCTGACCGTTACAAAGCGCTGACACTGGAGACTCCTTCCATAAACGTTACATAAACATCTCCTTACAGAAAACTTCATCATATCAACAATTACACGGTTTTTTTTTTTTTTTTTTTTTTAAATTGGCGTTAATATACAATTTAAACCTGTCATTTGCAGAGCTAATGTTACAGATAATTGATGACCTGACTATTCTTCTGACAAATCAGAATCAAGATGTATTGGATATAATTGGATTTGATCAGATAATCATGTAAATCCTAATGAAAACGATACTTCTTCATTGGTCTCAGTACCGCAAGCGTGAAAAACTGTGCGAACGCGGGGTTTAACAGATCATTTACAATTCCAATGACCTCCGTAGGTGCTGACGTTTTGACCTTTTACAGCACAACATGACATTATTAAATAAATACGACTTTATAAACCATTTTTCCAAGTCTCTAAACACACACACACACACACACACACACACACACACACACACACACAAGTGTTACAGGATTACAAAAAAATGACACGAATAAAGAAATGTCAAGTAAATATCAATTCCTCGAAGGCATCGACGATCTCATCCCATGCTCGGCCAGCAGGAGGTCCAGCCTTATTAAGCGTCGCAGGGGTCCGTTCCAGAGAAACGACTCCACAGAAGAAAAACCAGCCGTCATCCCGGCACTCATATACAACAAATCATTTGTGCCTGAGAAAGAGTAAAACAGCATCATCACAACACAACAACGCCGGAAAGCTTGTTCAAGTTCCAATAGCAGTCCTGTAACTGTTACACATTTCAATATTTAAAGAAAGAATTTGGTGGAAATCACAGCTGGATCCTTTTCATCACTCACGATGCTCAAATATTTATTTTTTCTCTTAGCTCCAGTGGTACAATGCGTACATTGTATCAATCAATCAGTGGTACAATGCGTACAAGTATACACGAGCTATTAGTGGCAATATTCAGTAAATCACGAAACCAGCGTTATTAAGGTGATATTTAGGGGTCCAAGCACCGGTGGAACACTGTTTTACATTTTAGTCCATGTTTTCACATTTCTGTTAGTCCATTGATTCCTTGGCTTTTCCTCCAAACCGAAAAGCCTCAAGAACCGTTTAACTCCACGCATCAAGATGTTATGGTCATTCATATTAAACAGGGTTTGATCTTTTGGGAAAGAACTGACCACAAACTGATGGGCGAAATGTGCAAAGGGTCCATGGACCCCGCAGATCACTCCTTACGGCCATATTATTATTATTTTAATTATTGTAGTGATTAAACGTTATGAAGTCTCATTATCCAGTCAGGGTGGGTGGGGTTTAAGAATAAAGTGTTTCATTTGAGTATTTTATTTAGCATTTGCAAATACTATGCGCCAGCTAAACAGTTCTTTAGGTACAATCGGGCCAGATCCTGCAGTGAAAAATCGGCCATTATGTATGAAATTGGAACGCATATTTGAGGGACTTGAGGGACGATTACACACAAATGGTGGAGGAATCGGAAGTGTGACTGATTACACATTACTGATTCGCTAATCGTTGGATCTAGAAGCAGCAGCAACAGTATTTGTGCATCTTTTTTTTCCCCGTTTCCCAAAAACAACATTATGCATGTTTCTTGGAGCTTTATAGGTTGCCAGATGCTTGGTGAGTAATGAGTAGTAAACAGTAGTGATTATTTTGTTATTTAAGCTCCAATGCTCCAAAGTTTAAATGCCTTTAAACTTTAAAAGACTTTTCTGTTCTCAGGCTGTATTACTGTGTGCAAACAAAATCCAGGTCCTTGGTCACGGTACATTATTACACAGCAGAAGAAACGAGCAATGTTAATATAAATCATAGCTTCTACATGGTATGACCGAGCAATCTCGAGCCCATAATCCTGAACAAAAACACGCCGATTTATTCTTTTCACCCGTTAAAGTCACTCGGAAACCTGTATGGAAGACTTATTGTGGCGGTTCCATAAAAATACCATCAAAAACAGGGTAATATCTGAAACGCCACACGCCCCGCCCCTTTTTCTGAAGTAAACAAGTGTTGTGTGGCGTTCTGAAACCTGATTGGCTAAGTGGCTATATTGGCATTGGATATGACCTAACAACACAAACGTGTTTAATACAAACTACCATTTTCCAGGGAAGCTTTTTAGCTCTCCAATTTAAAATGAAAAGAATTTCTCTGAGACAACCCTACCACAACACTGTTGAATTCTGGATTCTGATTGGTCAAAAGGTGTTGAGTGGTTTTCTGTAACAGCAGCTCTGACAGTAGTAGTGCAGCTCCAAATCACAGCACAGGTTTATACTGTATTAATGCGCTCGCTCTAATGCGTTATCGTTTCTATAGTAACAACTCACACCGTGACATGTATTGAGCGTTATTTATTTATTTATTTATTTATTTATTTTTACCAATGTAAAACGTATAATCATTGAAACAGTGAAGGAGATGTCTATATAACATTCATGGAAGGAGTCTCCAGTGTCAGAGGGGAAGTCTTTAGATGTGTTGCACTTAATAAATGATCAAAAAAAAAAAAAAGGTCATTATTGGCAATTGGGGTAAAAGAGGAATAAAACAATCTTCGGGGTGGTAACAGTAACTCGGCTCGATCGCACCACCGATAACAACATTACAATACAACAAAGTGTTTTATTCTTTACATATGATATGTTACAATGCTTAAGATGGACTCAAATCTATGCGTACAGAATCCAGATTCAAGCAAAGGCCAAGGAACAGCCTAATATGATATAAAAGCATGCACATGCCCTCATTACGGCTGGTGTTCTCATCAAACTTGTCCTCGCCGACCTCCTGCCCTGTAGACCGTGCACTGGATGTTTAAAGCAGCTGAACAGAGCGCTAGTTTGAGGTTTAATTAGCCGGGCAGCAGTGGGGTCAGCCAGGGCCGGGACTCAGGATCATGTGTCAGGCCAACAAGGGTCCAGCACATGTTCGGGTCAGAGGTCAAAGGGGTAATCATGCAAAGACAAAGATAGTGGACTTTCATGTCCATAGCTTCTGGTCTACAGAAGAAGAAAAAAAAGATCTACAAAAACTTTCACAGATGTCCTTTGTTCAGCTGCGAAACGAAAAATTTGGTTAGACCCCAACGCATAAAGGTTCATTGTCTGAGACCCTGAGCGGTGTAAATTATTCGGGAGAACGTCTCGAGAGTCGAAGGAAGTAAAGGTTTCAATATATCAGTGCTTAAGAGGAGTGCTGAGAGAGACAGAGAGCGAGAGAGAGAATGAAATGAACTGCTGGGGCAATTACTGAAAATCACAGCGGTTAGGTGAGTTACGTCTCGCTGTGCTTTATAATCATATAATTTTCCTTTCTAAATTCGACTCTGTAAATATTTTGAATTCCGCTCCACCTCCACCTCCAGCTCCAGATGGACTCCATCAGACGTCCACACAAAGAGGTGAAATCCGGCCTTGAAAGCGTTCCGGTTTCTCTGCGGCCTTGGCCATTAGGGCACTCCGGGTGGCCTGACGTCACCAGAGACCTCCTGGCGTCGTCATGAGTGGCATGTGGCGTGTGTTGTCTACGTTCTGATTAAAAACCTTTTAAAAAAATGATGCTTTCCATCTACCGTGGAGGGATTAAACCCCAAACCGACCTCAGCAACATGCAGCTTAGCCGCCTCCCCATCCCATTCCCTCTGACTTCCCATTTCCTTTGTGGTTTTTCTTCCCACTCCTATAAATAATCACCTTGTGGGTCTACTATAATTATACGTGCTCGGCTCTCACCTGGAGCTCGGAGTTTGGAGACTTGCTAGAGAGAGTTGATATAGTCTGACCTACATATCCGAGATACGCCTGAAACCAGGCACATTGCACATGGGAGAGTGGATTACGTCTAAAAATGTTCTAATACCCCTCAATCCTGCTCTTTCCACGACAGACTCGGGTGAGAAATCATCCGATCTGTTCTCTTCTTGTCTTACTGGCGAGCTCGACATTGTTAACTGCCAATAAACGGCCTCCAAGATGGGGGATTAGCAATCCACTCCGCATATGTTCCTAATAGAGTAGTAGCCATTAACGCTTATTTTTGTAACCTCCCAGTAAAAAAGCATCAGCCAAGATAATTTCCCTGTCAGACCAAACACGGTCACTGGGCGATGAAAGATAAAGTGATCAAATAAACAACATAAATACGCGCGAAAAATCACTACGTCAACATATACGACATCCGGACTAATGTCCACGAGATGTATTTTAATGCTCGTGAAGTTTAGATTAGCGCACGTTTGTTGATTTTGTTTAAAGATATGGAGCAGCCCGTTGTGACAGGCCCCATTAATACGCTGTAAAGAGAACCAGTACCACATTCACACCTGCACACTCATCTGTGAAAAAGGAGACAACAGCGTAAGGAGGACATTCTCCTAAAGCAAATATTTGGCTAACACATCAAAATAACGCTTTTTTTTTTTTTTTTAGCAGCTTATGAAATATGTGTGGGAGAGGAAACGTGGCACGGGATGAATAGTAGAGTTAAGATGAGGGTCAGGAAACGGGCAGCCGCTGATTTCATCCATCTCCAGCCCCATTAAAATGCCTGGAAGTCTGGAGTCGGTGTGTGAGTGGAGCACTTGAGTGGTGATTCATCAGGACGTGAATATTCTCACAAGGCGACTCGTATCATAAGTTATAATTGTAACTTTAATTACAACATTAATAATTCTCAGTATAGTAGTGACGCAGGGTTTTGAACACTTGACTCCTTAGTAAAAATTAGATTCAGTCGTTCGATTCAATTGTATTTGTATAGCACTTTTAAGAATAAACGCTGTCGCGACGCAGCTTCACGGAAATCCGGCTGTAGATTTAGATCGCAGGAGAGGTGACAGGAGGTAGTGAGGAAAAACGCTGTACGTTTGAAAAGAAAAAGAAAAACACTGGCAGACTTTATCCGGATGATTCTGTCAAGGCTCAATGGTCTACTCGGACTATTTTTAGCTCCGCTCTTATGTCTCGGCTCGGTCACCAGGGCCTGAAGGGGAACCAAATTCAGGATTTAGGAGGTGACAAATTCAGCACGGGTACTTAGATAAGGCAAGGCTCGCTCAGTGGTTGAAATAGCGCCAACGTGAGGGATTATCGATATTCTACTAAGCTCTTGGAAACGTCTCTGTAATAGGAACTAAAGCTCGTATTTTTCCGTAATGAATAAATGATTTGAGCATAAATGATGAAGTTGTGTGGACGCAAGCTCCGCCCACTCGTCATATCCATACACCAGTTCACCCCCCTATAATACTCGGATCCTCCGTAGTTCCTCCTCTAGGTGCTCCCTATGTCGTGCACTAGGTCAGTAGGCCACAAGCAAGCGCCCTACTTAGTGCCCTAGGGCACAAGAAAACAAGCTTGGATTTCGTTCATTTTCACATACAGAGATATGTACGCTAACCCCGCCCTTTTTTAGTCATGTGATGTGTTACAGATATAGAACAGATGTTGTGGAAAAATCCACATCGCTGTAGGTGTGTTCATTTCTGTATATGATTTAAATTCAGGCACGGAGTCGTATTTAAAGACATCCCTCCACCCTCTCTTCTTCCTCCCCCTCCTCCCCATGCTCCCAGGGAAGCATCCCTGGGAATGGAGGCAAAAAGAAAGGTCTACTCCATTTCCCACTAATGCATTTTGTGTTTATCGCTGAACGTTCTTGTTTATGCGAAGATAATAGGAAGCATTTAAAATGCAAATTTCTCTGCTGAATTAATATGTGACAGACTCCAGAGGGGAGACGGTTCCAGGTATTTCACAGCGAGCCGTCGAGCAAACTCACCTGAGGCCCGAGTGAGACTCGTGTACTGACACACACCGACTAAACGCAACACGAACCGTAAATATGTGATTAGAGTGGTCCGTAATGGCAAGGATACTCCAGGAGTACACTTTAAACGCTATAATTCATCCAGCGCTGTTCGGCTTTATGTGCCATGAATACCTTAAAAAACTAGTATGTACTTTCTGAACTACTCCTCAACGGTAAAAAACCGCCTCATGTCTGTTCCCTTTCTCTTACGCATGACATCACCGGCGTTAAATGAAACCCGAGTGCGGAAAAATAGACCTGTGTTTATATGTTATATATGAAAAGGTCACTGCGTTAAGTTTCGGGTTATTACCAACCTAAACTATAGACGGATAAAACGGACATTCGTGAGTCGTGAGTAAAGGGTCGCGTCATACACAACGGTATTGTATTGTATCGAGATTTAGAAAAGAAGAACAAAAGCAGTGTTTGTATGATCTCAGTATGTCACAATCACAGTGAAGTGATTCTTAATCATTTCACCGCTGAATGGATGATCACGAGAAAACGCACGAGCGTGGGCGCCAATTAAAATACACGCTGTGAGGAACATATGGTCTAATTTACATTTTTGTCAATTATTTGTTCAAATTGAGTCATGTGCTATTTTAATTCACAGTGTTTTATCAGCTTGCTTCATTCACACTCGAGCCTGAACGTGATCATTTCACCATTTCATTTTGATGAACTGTGCGTGAAATTTATGCTTGAGATACAACTATATTTAGATTTTAGATTACAACATTACATTTTTTTTAAGGAAACTCTTACGGGATCTCCCGTGCTGTCTCCGCTGCATTCGGGCGGTCGAGTGTACGATTGCGTGGTATTTCCCCTCTTTCGGCCTACTGCGCTGTTTATTTATATTGACATTTTCTTTTCAGATAGACTGAGCAATGCGAACTATTTTTCACTATTAAAACTTTCAAGGAAATTTCAAGACACGCCCCCACCCCCGTCTTCTTTTGATGTCCTTCAGGGGAGGATCAAGCCTTATTTAGGGGGACCCCCAACCCCCTATAATTCGCACCGTGTGTACAATACTCCAGGGATTAAGGTAGATTGTTCTTTTAATAGCAGCTTTACAGTAGATGTGACACTCTGGTTGTTTTTACAGTAGGTGTTTAATCCAGGAGCTATGGTAGTTTGAGTCTTAATAGTGTTTTTACTGTAGGTGTGGTATATCTGGTAGTTTGTGTTTTTAATAGGCTTTTCTCAGTAGGTATGATACTTGACGAGTTATGGTAGTTTGTGTTTTTATTCTTGTTTTTTACAGTCTCTACGCTACTCCAGGAGTTACGGTAGTTTGTGCTTTAAATATTGCTTTTACCGTATTTACGCTACTCCAGGAGTTACGGTAGTTTTTTGGTTTTAATATTGTTTTTACAGTATCTATGCTACTCCAGGAGTTACGGT
>JANDJT010000103.1:1321328-1335393 GCA_024331685.1 Stegophilus panzeri | reverse complement strand
GGTAGTTTTTTGGTTTTAATATTGTTTTTACAGTATCTATGCTACTCCAGGAGTTACGGTAGTTTTTTGGTTTTAATATTGTTTTTACAGTATCTATGCTACTCCAAGTGTTACGGTAGTTTGTGTTTTTAATATTATTTTTATGGTAGGTGTGGGATTCCAGGTGTTAATGTTGTGGTGGTGCTTTTAATACAATACTCATCTCTGATTAATTGAATTCCGTTGTGGAAGTGTGCTCATCATCGCCCCCCACCTGTCTGCGTAACTGTTTCTCCACCTCATGGGGAGCTCTCGAATTGAAAAGTGGAAATGCGAAATTCATTTACATGTGAATGTTAAATTAGGCGCCGGGCCGCTGCTGGTTCTGCCATGGAAACTGTCCCTCTGTCGTGTTTCGGATTCAATTTTCCGCGGCCCGATGCTTGTTTAAAATAAACCAGCCATAATGAGTTTGTGCTGTGGCGCTGAGGGCCGGCTCGCAAGGCACCATAAATCACCGCAGATGCTGGTGTGTGTTTAAAATATGGTGTCTGGGGGGAGAGAGAGAGAGCTGTCGGGACGGACCGGTCCTTATCAGCCCTCGCAGACGCCGCCTACATCACACACTCCAGATGGCCCCTCATACATCAGGCCCTTTACCTTGCTGACACACACACACACACACACACACACACACACACACACACACACACACACACACACACACCCACCGGCCCACTTCCTCAATAGACACTCAAAAATTGTCCAAAACTGCTTCCTCCACCCTGCTATGGTATGAGATGATGGATTGGGCCATGGCCGACCCACAGTACAGTACAAAAAGTCACAAGATGATAAATTCTGCATCATTTTACATGAAATTCAGTTTAAAGGGACCCTATGTAGTGAACTAGGGGAATCCAAGTGCACCCTACATAGTGCACAAAGGCACTAGCTGATGGATTAGAGTTTGCATTGGTTAATATTCAATCTGACTACACACTATGTAGAACACTAACGGATGGAATTTGCATTGGCTTCGTCTCAATCTAAGTACACCCTACAGACTAGGTAGTGCACTAGGGCACATGCTTATTGATTGGCCTGAGCACCATTTCAGCTGTACATTACGTATATGGTGCCCTAGGGGTTGAGCTGATTGATACTATATTGGCCGAGTCCTAATTTGACTGTACACTACGTAGTGCACACAAGGACATGAGCTGTTCAGTGCACACTACATAGTGCACTAGGGCACAAGCTGATTGAGTTTGCATTGGCTGAGTCCCAATTCGAATGTACACTATATAGTGCACTAGGATGTAGCTAACCCGAGTGATGGATTTTTGCACTGTCCTCGGCTCACTATGTGACTGGAACAGTGATCCGATTGAGACGCAACCTGTGAGCCGGAGTGAGGTGTGTGGGTGTGTGTGTTTGTGTGTGTGTGAATCGGCACTCCATCACGCTGCCCTGGTTTCAGGTGCTAGTCTGATAGCGAGTTTCCTCCGAGCTCCAGCTGAAGCTGTAGGTGATAAGTGTACTTCTACACTATGTGATTTGTTTGTGAAGCAGCACTATGTTAATATGAACTTTTTTAGTGAGATAATAGTGTGCTAATTGATGCGTGCTTGCATTTAATTACCTCTTTATCATGCCATTAATATTAAACAGGCCCTGTGCTGTTATACACAAACCTTTTCAAACAGGTGGAGCTTCTGCTTCTTCTTCACGCAGGGTGAAGCTGAAGCCCCGGGGGTGGGCAGAAGAAGGCCCTGTTTCTCAATATGTGTCCTCTTGTCCTCGCCTCGCCTTGTCCTCATCCCCAATACTCAAGAACACAGCCAGCATGACAGTGGATCACAACTGTTCTTGATCCTCCATAAAAACCTCCACCCTATGTAGTGAACTGGGTTGAATTATTTCTGCACAGGATACAACTTCGAGTGCACACTACATGGTACACTAGGACATAGAAAAGTGATAGATTTTGTAGTTGCTGGTCTCCAGTCTGAGTGTACACTACATAGTGCACGAGTCGGTGAACGATTCACTGAGACAGCATTGCAATGCCAGAAGTCTTGGCTCAAACCCATAATGAAGTTTTAAGTTCGTTTGTCTTTAATTAAACAGTGCCGTAAATCATATTTTGACATTACAATGAGGTGTGAAATTAGTAGTATAATTTGTTGTTGTTTTTTGTTTTTTTTTGCTTTGCTTATTCGCTTATGTTCTTTCACAAATTACTTGCAATAGCAGTTTTCTACCAGAGAGGGCGACATTACAAAATTTTACACCTTGTAGCTTTAAGCTTTACTGCAGCAGGCCAAGACACACTTATAGACTTTAAAATGGGAAAATGTAAGCCAGATATTCTGAGAAATCCCACCCAGTTAGAGAAAAAAAATAACAGCTAAGCCATTAAGCAACAGGATTACTTCATGTTATTTAAAGCTATGTAAATACAGGCTGTTTCAGGACTGGCTAGCAATCAGGTTACTTGATGTTAGTTAGCTAGTTATATTGCTAACATTATGTGACATTTTATGATAATTGTAGCAAACCTCTTAAAGGAATCTGTAATATATCTAATTAAAATCGTTTCTATCAATTTCATGCACTTGCTCATATTTTTCTACATCCGGAGGCTTTTTTATTTTTTAATACAAAATAATGCTCTGTCTGTCTGGAGCACAGTCTGCGGCTATATGGAGATAAATGAAAAGAAAATTGAAAAAAAAAGAACAGGCACTTTTCATGGAAATGTACACGTGAGAAATTGCTGAGCGGTGTACTCACTAGAAAGTTTCCTAAACTCATCGGAAAATTAGATTTACATGCTGACAATAATATCTCCAAACCCCCCCCCCCAAAGAAAAAAACCCCACATGCGCCGTGCGTGCTCCTGCCACGTTCCTAATCTTATTTATCACCAGAGGAACGTGTTCGCTTTAATCACGGAGAAAATCTCGAACGCCATCGCCGAAACTCGATTAGCGCGCTGCAGGTGGGCAGTGAGCAAAAGTACAAAATAAATAAATACAAATCTGCAGAAGGGACCTGCAGAAGGGTGCCATTTTATCATCCATCATCCAGAGAGAGCGCTGTATCTCTCCTTTTCTTTTCTTCTCCAGCAGGAATCGATAAGCCTTCGCCCCGGCCGCTCTCAGTCCTGCCCTCCGATTCGCAGATCCAAAAAAAGAGCAGTAAGCAGGTCCCATCAGTGCGGCTTTATCACGAATCATCAGCAATTTCTTTCCCTTCGTCCACTCCTGATCTCAATCTGGGCCTTGCACGTAAGCACCCCCCCCCACCACCACCACCACCACCACAACATTTCCACCACCACCACTTCCTCCAACACTTCCTCCGCCCCCTTAGCAGCCGGTTAATTTCTTATCGGCCGAGGGAAGGGATGCGCATTCACACTTTTGGGCGCGCGGCAGTCACAGTTGGTTACACACAGGTTCCCCCACGCTGCTTCTGAGATAATGAAATTCGCTCCACAGGGTAGAAAGCCAGGAGGATAAAAAATGATTTGAGCGGTTACAGTATAAAACACATTTTCCTGCCCTCTAGCAAGTGCTATGGTTTGAGACGGTTTGCACTGTGAAGCAATGTCGGGTTTGATGTTAGCTTAATAATTGTAGCTTGTTCGGTCGTTAGTGTATTTACGGTAGACCTGCTACTCTAGAATTTACGGCATCTTATAGTGGACTTTGTAGTGTTTTTTTATGGAAGTGTAATTATGGAAAGATTTGCTTAGTAATATTTCAGCTTTTAAACAATGTGATAGTGGCGTTAAGTAATGCAGTGTAAACTCCACTGTCCTGAAGATGTCGGAAAACTTAAAAGTTACAGCTTTTCCTCCGAGTGTTTAAGCGCTGACACTGGAGACTCCTTCCATACATGAAATTAACTTCTTACAAAAAAACAAAAACAAAAAAAACTTAGAGTCAATAAAAGCACAGTGTACAAAGGTTCTGGAAGTGGGCGCTAGGTTACCCACAGGGGTCTGTGAAGCATGGCACATTATTAAAGTTTTTATATTTAGAGGTCCAAGCACCAAAGTTAACTTTAGTCCCGTCCAAAACTATTAGAACAGCAAGGCGAGTTCATTTGTTTGTGCTCTACACCAAAGACATTTGGGTTTGAGATCAAAAGATGGGTATTAGATGAGAGTTTAGGATTTCAGTTTCTATTTCCTGGTACTTACATCTCGATGTGTTAAACAACATAAAACCTTTTGTATCAGACCACCCAATTTTTAGATGAGCAAAAGTATATGAACAGATAAGTCTTTTCTCCCATAGACAGCTCTTTGGTCTTCATGTTGGTTTATCCTTTTTAATGACAAATGCAGTCTTCACAGGTGAAACTGAAGGTTAAAACCAAGAGTAGATCTCCAGAGTTATTTATTGTTTAAACAATCAATCAATCTATTATATTAATTATTTGAGACATGGCCAAGCTATGTCTAATTATTGGTTTACTTTATGTGTAGCTTGTAATACATTAATTTATTAGTGTATTTACGGTAGACCTGCTACTCCAGTAATTACAGTAGTTTGTAGTTGAGTTTTTAGTGTTTTTACAGGAAAGATTAGGTCTTTTAGTTTGTAGAAATGAGCATTATTATAGTTCTGGTAGCAAAGACAAACTAGTTCTAAAGTGAATTACACGGTTTCAGCTTTAATCACTGCTCTATAACAATAGAAAGTTTTCATCAGCAGAACAAAAGCTTTAGACTGTATACTAGAAGTCAAGGTCTCAGAATTAAATGCTATTTTAGACATAATAAACATTTGAAAAATAAAAAAATAAAAAGCCTGTGACATTATACAGTAAAGTGACAAGAATGTTTTAAAGGGTCGAGGTTCAAATTTGAAAATTTTTAATATTTCAGTAAATGTGTTAGCGTTGTAATATATAAGCTGAACCATAAGGGACCAGTGCACTTTTTTATTTTTCTCCACAGAGACCTCCAGCCCACGCATATGACTTTTCGTTCCTGATGCGATGGCAGATTCTGATTTAGGTTGTTATTCGGTGACTTTTCTTCCATCACGTCTTTTTAAATTCTCATGAAAGCACTTAAAATTATTATTATTTTTTTTTTTTCATGAAACGCCTTTTAACGAGATAGAGTGAATTTTATCACTGTGTGTGGGATGTGTAGGAAAGGTTAGGGAGGGGAAAAAAGGCACAGGGACGGCACACATTTCGACATGTGCTGTCACAAATAAGGCCCCGTGACTGCGCAGGAACGATGGTACTGGCGGATACGGATGAGCTCGGTGAGAAATATTCCATTACTGTCACCTGGGGAGGGGAAACACATTGCATACGGCCTTCACTTTTGCCCCCGCCATTTCCTGTTAGTCACAAAGCGCACGGAAAATCGGTGACGATATCGATCTGCGCGACGACGCAAACGGATTAATTCTCCACAAAAGAGAGATTGTTTTTATATTTTTAAAAGGAGACTCGTCTCATAAGATGCCAGAAATGAAATAACTGAAAGACAAAAATCAATATGTGTAGAAAAAAAAAAAGATTGGATGTAGAAACCCCCGGAAAATGAGTAGACGTCGTTGCTTGGAGTTCTGTTGATTGTTGTAAATGCCTCTGAAGTTTAGTTAGTGAAGTTTCAATTAAACAACATATCGCATTTTAAAAGAGGAACTGTGCTCAGAAAGTATTGACTACTGTCCAGATACGTCCATTACATACGTCCACCTTGATTTGTCCTCTAAATATCCTATTTTGGTCTACATTAAGTTTGAAGCCTATAGTCTATATTTTTAGACATTTCATCCATTTTTTTAGTGCGTGCGTTCCCATATGAGACTTCTTCACGCAATATTTCAGTGTTATGGCACGGTATGTTCATCTTTTCTACATCTAGTTTATATAATTTACCTGGAAATGTGACTATAATTTACCCTTAAGTAAGGAATAAAACAACAAAAAACCACGTGGAAATTAATCAACGACGGTGTAGCGTGACGCAGAGTTACCGTTACCACCCTTTCTGTAATTCTGAAGTGCTTTATTCTTCTTATACAACAGCAATTTGCCAAGGATTTTAAATTTCTATTTACTAACAAACTACATCGTACTTTGTATCCATTTATAGTTACGTTTAACGTTGCTGAACGTCCGCGAAACAAGTTACTTCCTGTTCTCATTTACGTTATAGCAGCTGTAAACAGTCCTCACCGGCCTCTCTTTTCTCACTCTCTCAAAGTAAATAGTAATAATAATTTTGTTTTAAAAAACGCAGCTTGTCACGCTACCGAGAAACTACGACGTGTGAACTTCTCGTCGGGGAAAAAAAACCAAACAAACAAAAAAAAACCCCCATACCTTTGACACTAAACGTGTAAACGTTGCCATACATGTGAAAAAATAAACTCCTTTCAGACAACTTGACAAGTTCTTGCGAATGAGCTGTTACTATAGAAACGAATTTAACGAGCTGTCGTTAACGAGATGAAGTTAGAGAAAATTAATCGACACCTTATGACCAATCAGAATATAGAGAAAGAATAAAGCCATGTCTGGGTAAAATAAATAAATAAATAAAGAAATAAATAAATAAATAAAGACGTTCTCTTGAGCGTACCAGTCCAGCGCCAACGAAAGGAACAGCAGGAGAAGAGTAGGAGCCGTTATTTAGGAAAGCGTTAACGGCTAACAGCTAAAAGTTTTTACGTTTCTCTTTATATTTTAAGTAACACTAGTAAGTCTTTATCTTATTTATTTATATTTTTTGGGTGCTTCGTGTGTCCTCTCTGCTGTACTTCCTTAACATTACTTGTCAGTTTTTCACAATTTGTTCTAACAGACCTTTCGAGCACCTGTGTCCTAGAACTCTTGATTGTGACAAACAGCTCCATGTCATGAAGAGAGAACTCTCTATTTCTGAGCCTGCACTATTATCCTGGCAGCAAGCAACACCGTGTTCACCTTCTTCCCCTGAAACCTAATACACTCTCACAAAACTCACATTTGTTTTGCTTTTTTTTTATAAAAAAAATATATAAATAAACAATAAAAAAAAAAGCACTAGACTCCTTTGCTGTCCACTCTCATCACGATGGAATGTGCTAATCCTCCTGCGGCACGGCGTGGCCTCAGGATCGAGAAGGAGAGCGAGCGAGAGCGAGGGTGAGCGCGAGAGCGAGAGAGAGAAAGCCCTCAGGCACCAGAAACGCAATAATGCATTTGATTCATATTGCTATTATGTCAGCAGATTTATCGCCGGAATACTGCGCAGACGCCCCATCCCCCCCCCCCCCCTCCGCCCCGTCATCACTGATTCACACGAACAGGAGGAGGGTTTTGATTTATTTATTTAGATTATTTCTTCCTGCCTGCTGAAAGACGTTTTGATTTAACAGTGATAAAAATAAAAGGCCGCAGATCCGGAGTTGTAGATCTCTTCTGTAATAACGACTTGTCTTCAAGCTATGACTCTTTCCCACAGATGTGTGTGATGTGCGTGTGCTTTTCTGTTCACGTTACGCATACGACTGGGAGAAAAGGAACAACCTCTCATGCTGTTACAGGAAAATAATCAACGATGTGAAGCAGATTGACGTTCCACCCGGATGTTCGTTATTTTCCCAATAACGGCGCGTCCGGAAGTGTTTTATTCTTCTTCGGATCGCGTTTAACGATTTGGTACGTCCCTAATAAACGAGTCCGTTCCTGTTCTCACTTACGTTATAGCACGACAACGCAAGACAAATAATAATAATAATAATAATAATAATAAACACTTCAAGTTATAGCTTTACCTCTGATTGTACCAAAGCGTTGACACTGGAGACTCCTTCCATAAATGCAAATAAACATCTCCTTAAAGGAAATTTCACCTTATGAATATATTTTATTAAATTCGCTCAAACGGAGCGCCCGAAGTACAATCCCTGTTATTTGAGCTGTTGCTATAGAAACGATAACGTATTAGAACGAGAGCATGAAGTAGCCGCGCTACTGCCAGAGCTGCCGTTATAGAGCATTAATCAACACCTACTGACCAATCACAATCCAGAATTCGACAAGACAAATAAACCATCAGTAATCAGTAAGGATTTGGTGAAGTTACTGAAGTAACTGTTGCCTGACAGAGCGTCAAAGGCTGCATCCGGCAGGTTCTTTATGGGGTTAAAGGTCACATGAAAGCAACCAGTTCTCATACGCGGCATAGTCTGCTTGTCTTGGAGAGAGTGTTAATCTAAAGCAATCGTGTCTCACGCTCTACCCTTCTCCCTTGCAGGATTATGGTGTTCCTGTGCAGCCAGGAAATTGCTTATTGTTTCAAATAAAGTAACCACGAGGAATTTCTCCAGATTTTTATCCTCCTGATTGGATAAAACTGCATCCGATGACCTTCGACCCTTACTGTCTAGGGTCAAGATATAATGCAGTGGGTAAAGGTTTCAGTTCCGCTGATATATTTACGACGTGGAGACCGTTTGTAAACTGTAAAAGCACGAATCTGCTAACAAAGACGTCTAGATTTCAGCCAGCGTGAACATTTGAGATGCGTTTCATCATTTTGACATCCAAAATGTCACACGTGCTCAGTAAACAACGGAAATGTACCGCTGATGTACGTTATATCAGTCTTGCATAACAATTCGGAGGTGGATGCAAACGTAGGCTTTTTTTTTTTTTTTTTTTAAATGAAATAAAACACAAACAAGGTCATGGCGAGATACGCAAACTGAGCAAATTGAGAAGTAGGTGCCAAAACAAAAATACGCCATGAAGCTTAAGAAAAGTAACAACAGACGCTAAGATCTTATATAGAGGGGTTAATCAAGATGCACAAAAACACAGGAAATGAGTGGGATAAATGAAGAAAAAGTTCTAAAATATGTGCGAGGGTGCCCTCTGGTGGCTTGGTAGAGAACTGTCTATGGTGGATGCTACATTTTGGCTCCATTTTGTCTTTTTTTTTTTTTTTTGGATTCCCCCCATTTTGTCCAGAAAAACAGCTAGGCTAACACATGCGTCATCCAAGACATGTGAAGCCAACTCCTGTGTCTTTGCTACGTCACAGGGCAGTACAACACACTTGGGGGATAGCGCTATCTGCCCTCTTCCGCATACATAAGCTCATGGAATACCCATGATTGAGGAATGTCACTGTGATTGACAGGCAAGAGATGGTATGCCCCTCCCACCCACAGAGCACAGCCAATTAATTATGCTCTCCGAGATCATGTTGAGCCACGTGAGAGCCCTTTGCCTCCATTTTCTCCATTGTGCGTAACTCCCGAGCCTTATCTCTACTCTCTACTCGTATATCTCGTAGCTGTTGGGCCTTTGGAAATTTTTATTCACTGCGTAATCGTTTACTTTACCGATCCATCAAGATGTGTGACTGTGCATCGAGCCTAATTCGTTTTCATCAAGCGAGCACTTCAAAACGGGGAGCAGTTTGAATGTGTCTAGGTGTGAGACAGTAGGAGTGCCAGCCAGATCTCAGATGCTCAGTAATGCCCGCCAGCTGAATACCGGAGAGGTGAACCCGTCTGCGAGTCGGCGCCGGAGATGTGGAGGGAAGAACAATGAAATGCTAATGCGCTAAGCCCAGCGCGGTTTGACTTAGCACAGCTCCACAGATGGTCAGGGAGAATGGACAGCCCTCGGGGTAGCACGGAGAATGTCAACAGGTAGGCATCTGTCACAAGATTGGTGGTTTCCTGCTGCTCCCGCCAAATCGCGTACGGCTCCCTGACATTTGTTCTGCACCCTCCGTGTACATCTGCTGCTCGAAGTGTCTGCGCGTTTTATTTTTACACACATCTGTACGCACGCTGCCGACGAATTAAATTCCAGATTGTAAACGCAGCACGTTGAGATTTTTCACTTTTTGATGATGTCCTGCTTTTTTTGGATAATTCCAAAAACCATTCCTGCACAGTCATCTCCAGGATGAATGGAGCGTTAGAAGGAACGGATTGGACGGCTTATCAGCGTGGCCCAGTTGCTGCGAGACGCACTTATCGTGACTCCTCACATCGCTGCGTTAACTTCGGACCAGGCTCGGTGTGTATTCAGAACAGGGGGTGTGCAAAACCGCAAGAGCTGCCCTGACCGATTTTATTGGAGCTGCCGAGAGCTGGCTGCCGCTGTGCACCTGATACTGGCTATCTTACCAGCGGCTCTTTGCTCTGCCACTCCTCCGTACTGACAAACTGTCTCCTCCCTTTATCTCTCTCTCGCTCTTTCTCTTTGACTCTATAGTTCTTTCAGTCATTCGGTCTCTTCCGCACTGACTTTCTATCCTTCACAAAAGAAGTTGCTTTATCGTAACCGTATTATGAACCTTCAGAGAATCATACTTGCAAATAATCTATCTAGACAGGCTTGGGCAACTTCTGACTGAATATATACTGTCTCTCTCTTTTTAATTTTAATATATATATATCTTTTTAATATATATATATATATACGTACTGTATATACACGTATATATGTAGCGATATAGCGATTATTTCGCAAAGTCTGATCTAATTTTCACCTTCTCCGCCCTGGTTTCCACTCCAATACGCCATGAAAAGGAACTTCCCCATGTGCATGTCATATAAAAGATAGAAAAGAAGAGATCCCCTTTCTCTTTTCTTCCTCATAAATAGGCCGCCTTTATTAGTCGGACATCGTGAGAGCAGTTCATTCAGATAAAGCTCTCTACAGCTGCCAATTTATGGCGCGCTCCCCCACAATGCCTCATTGTCTCGGGCGGAGAAGGGAAAGCGGTGAATGGCGGCCTCGTTTTACGATGTGTAAAAAGATAAGAGGCTCGCCACTTCACAAAAGTCGACGAGAAACACGGTAGCCCCTTTGCAAGGCTTTGATTTCACACTTTTAATAGACCACACAATGAGCTTTTGTGGAGGCTCTCTATAACTCAAGGCTCTTCTCCATGAAGATAGAGCCGATACGGACGCCGTATGAACGATCTAATTGGTACGAGTAAGTCCGGGGAACTGCCATCGTTACCAGTTCGCAGTAAGTGAAACGTCGGAGTAAATCGTAAATAAATAAACGTAGATGAAAAAAAATGAATAAAGGAAATGCGTTAAATGCTTTGATTTGAAGGTGACAAATGTGTTATGTATTGAAATGTACATAATGCAGCTAGTTATTTTTGTGTGGAATTAACAACATGGAATGAACCATTCTTGTCTGTATGCGTTTGATGATTTTGTATTATCTTGTAGTGATAACTAATAATTGTAATAATTTGTCAAAAATGTAAGTTAAGTTAATTGAGCAGTTAAAAATTGTCTAAACGATGCGAGAAATCTTTGAGATAAAGTCAAAAAATTGAGATATTTTTTTTGATGAAGAAAACGTTTTGAGATGTGGAAATTGTGAGATACATCAAAACTGAGTAATAAGTCAAGTTTGAGATAATAAATCAAAAATTTTGACACAAGCCAGATTTTAAGATAAGTTGAAATTTTGAGAAATGAAGGCAGGTTTGAGTTAATAAGTCAAAATGCTTGGGAAGGATTACACATGGTTGAACGATTTCCTGTTCCTAGTCACCCAGGTGTTCTAAAAAATGTCAAATATCAATGGGAATATACTTCAAATATATTTTTTTTCTGATAAACCTGTGTTGTGTTTGCAATCAGTCCATGAGAGCAGAGTATTTTTGTGAATTTTTTTGAACGAACGATCAAAAGGTTCAACAATAAAGACAATTTTTTGCAGCCTTCTTTGCTCATATTTACCAAGGGTGCCAATATTAATGGAGGGAACTGTAGATACTGTATATATATATATATATATATATATATATAAGCACAGATTTTCTCTTACATTGAGCATTTAATGGATGAAGATCGCTTTTAAAAGCAGGGATTTGTTCATGGAGGTGTTTCTTTTCTCCAGCGAGAACCTGGTTCCACAAACAATCAAGCTGCACAGTGTGAGGGTTCGTGAGGTTGATTTCTTTTTTTTCGTCTCCGTTTGTGTGGCGAAGGGGCACAGCGGGTCGACGCGCTCGCTGGTGACAGAATATCTGTCTGGTCGAGCCGATGATGAGCGCTGACGATCAGCCGGGTGGACGTGTGCACAGCGCAGCGTTAAACTGACAGATGACATCACCCCGGGCGGCCATGTTCCGACCGTCTGCTCGCTCATCCCAATGACTTTCCTTATGCCCTCCGACCACGCCCACTTATTTATTTATATAGCTCGCTCTTTCATTTCTGCCTTCGGCTCGACCGCTGACCCGTGGCACTGCGGCACAAACATTTCCTGACGTTTGTCATTCCCTTTCTCCGGATGACTCAGAAATGGCAAAACTGCTTTACAGATGTTTCGTCTGAGCTTTCTGAACAGATTACGTCCAGAACACTCGCCTACAAGGAACTTCTCTTGTACCACACTCATACCACGGTACTGTTCATTCTCCATTCCCCATTCTGATCCGTGTTGAAAGTAGTACAGCTGCAAAGCCCAGGTTTATATTAATGCGCTCGTTCCAGTGCGCTATCGTTTCTATAGTAACGGCTCGTTCACAGGGACCCTAACCCTAACCCAGTGGACTCTCCACTAATAATAAACAGATTAAAAAGCATGTAATTGCTGCTACGGTGAAGTTTTCTGTAAGGAGGCGTTTATAGAACATTTATGGAAGGAGTCTCCGGTGTCAGCGCTTTGGAACAGTCGGAGGTAAGTAAAGCTGTAAGATTTCCGATATCTTCGTGATTGTTTCGCGGACATTCCTCAGCATTAAATGTAACAATAAACGGATAAAAAGTGTCATTCTTTAATGAGTAAAGATTGCGATCGATGGCGAATCGTTGTGGTATAAGAAGAATAAAACACTTCCTATATCAACTTTGGAGTGGTATTAATAGCTCTGCTTCATCACACCATCACATTGTTGATTATTTTCCTATTACAGCAGGATATGGAGGGTTTGATTGTGGTAACATCTAACGCCACTAAGAGAATTGTTCTAAATTCTCCAAAACTATTTTAATGACTTTCAGACCTCTGGAAGTATTTTCCTGACTCGTGAATAAAATGCCCAGGTGAGTATTATTCTCTAATAAATAATGAAAACAGCCCTCGCTGGTGGACTCGGACTCATGGACCCTTCTGTGATCTATCTAACTGACCCTTCTGTGATCTAACTCGCGCCTCCTCGGGAATTGCTCTGTCCGTTCCAGTCTTCACGAGTTCTGTAATTACGTCAGGATCTGGCTCAGTTTCGCCGTGGAGTACACTCAAATGGAATCTGATATCCAATCATGACCTTGACTGGAAACCCTGCGTGTCAGAGATGTTCTGGATGGTGTGTGTGTTCTGGGTGGTGTGTGCATGTTCAGGAGGTTAAACCTGAAGAGATTTCTCTCCTGCTTGAAAGAGGAAAGCATGGTGGGAAAACAGAGTCACATATCTGATCACATTCTTGCCTTCAGAGTGGATTTAATCTGGAATTCAGTTTATTTCGTCGCCCACTTTGTGGCTATAATCCAGTCCAGGAGCCGAAACCAGATAAGTTCAGAGAAAGTAGCTGAAGGCGATCCGATAGAGCTGTTCAGAGGTGGAGGTGGGGAGTCTCTCTAACGAGCGTCTATAGCGCGGCGCTCCGAGGCACTTTTTTTTTTATTATTTTAACCTCAACCATCATTCCCAAAATGATCACTGCAAAAAAATGTACTTTATTATTTTTTAACAGGAATAGAATTTATATACATTTCTAAATCTATTATTTAGCTTTCTTCATTTCTTTATTTTATGTTTTTTTTATTTCAACCACACCACCTGATCCTAGCACCACCACCGTGACTCTTTTTATAGATCATTCACAACAGTGTGAGAAAAAAACCGACACATAGAACAGAAAAAACAGTGAGATAAAGACAGTGATGATGACGACAACAAGAAAAACAAATAAATCAAATAAAAATAAAACCTAAAACATGTCAGGGAAATGCCTGCTGAAAAGTCGCTCAAAATCATATAAATAAGCCACAGAAGTTTTGGGATTCTGTTCTGCGGAGCGATGAAACAAGACCGGAACTTTTCGGCACGATGGATC
>JANDJT010000103.1:1297507-1312196 GCA_024331685.1 Stegophilus panzeri | reverse complement strand
TCTTTAAAGAACCTTCGAGGAACCCATTTTCTAAGAATGCACATACGTGCCCAAGAGTCTTTGAATACGAGAGAACCCAGGCTCTATGTGGAACAACTTCTAAATGGGTTTGGAACTGGAGCTTGTTCCAAGTACTTTTAAGGTTTTTAAACTTTTTTTCTGAAGTAAAGAGCATGAGTCATATTGATGTTTGGACAAATATAGACACTTTTAGTAAACAGGTTCCTCAAGAGTTCTTCAGGTTTGTCAATTCTACATTTTTGGTATGCTTCTAAGACTAAGGTGCTTTAGTTTGTCCCGTGCGGGAACCCTAAGGCGTTCTGTGTAGAACCTTAAAACTTCAGAAAAAAAAAAAAAGTTTAAAACTCCTAAAGTGTGATGGGAAGGTGCAGAGATCGATCGGAGGAAAAGGGTAAAAAAAAATTAAATAAATAATTTTATGAGAACAATAATTTGAAGTGAATCAAATCATTAAAGTGACTCATCTGTAGAGACAATGTGGTGATTTATTAATTTTTTTTTTTTTTTCAAGGACGTTTCCTATTTATGTGACGCTGGTAAACAGCTGGAGTAAACACAGCTAGCCTTTGTTTTGCTTCTTTTTGTTTTCTGGAAGTCCAATATGCAAATGAACTGAATGCTAACTAATGTAAAGCCCTTGAAACTCTTGTAGCTTGATGCATAGAGCGTACAACGTGTGCAATATAACATCAAAAAGCACTGGCCTACTTTACCAGTGCTGAGATATTTATTTAATTTTTAATTTACGAAAAATAATTAGTCATGAAGCTTACTTTATTCTTTGTTCTGGTTCCATTTGCGGATTCCCTTTGTAGCGGAGAACGCAGGAGCTCGACTCATTTCTCAGTCCCTTTGGCAGCGTTCGCAACGGCATCCAGGATGTTAAAAAAAAAAACAGCCATGTGCTGGTTACTCTAAGTTTTTGGTTTATTTTATATTAAGAAAGACAGTGAACGGATCCGTAGCACGTCGAGTTCTTTAGTCCGTCCCTTAAGGCTTCTACGTAGAGCCGTACAACATATTTAATGAAGAATCAATTCAGAAAAAACTCTCAAGCTCAAATCCTGAACCAGAGTTCCACTTATTGAATCTGTCGAACAATTACCGTCTATAATACATATGAAAAAGGTTCCTCGAGAGTTCTGTGAATAGTTTATGGTCCTAAGAATTCTAAATGACTTCCTTTGGTCAAAAGAACCTCCTAAAGTTCTCCCAGAGAGCCAAATCTAGGGAAACCTTTTAGAGAGCTAGATCGAATCTTTAAAAGAAATATATCCTATAAACAATGATGCTTCTTTTAAGAGTTCTGTGTGTTTGACCATCTGAGGAACATTTAACGGTTCTGTGCAGAAGCCTAGTATAAACTACTGTATATCAGAAAAAGGTAGGAAACCCTTTAAAATGGATCAAAGGTTCTAGAAAGGAACTTGGTTCTTGGGCAGTTCTGTTTTTACTCGTTCATGATTGTGGCATTCTCAGCGGGTTTTTTTTAAAAGGAAATTTGATGGCTTCTACATAGAACCTTTCAGGGATCCACCCAAAGGGTTCTACAAAGAGGTGTACTCAAAGTCTACTGAACAGTTAGAAACACTGGGGCTCTTCGGGGGTTCCTGAAGGGGTTCTACTTAAAACGTTTTGTGAAACGGAAACTCTCAATCGTGGAATTTCTCCAGAAAATCTTTTAGGGTACTAGATCCTGCCTTGTAGAAATCTAGCATCCGGATCTAGTGTAAGCTTAATGGGTTATTTTACCATAAATGGTTCTTTTTTTTAAAATCTGCTTTAGTGGTTCTGTGTAGAACCCTAAGAAGAATCATTTTAAAAAAACGGTTCCATGCAGAAACTCCTTCAGAACTTGTTCCACATAGAGCCATGGTTCTGCTAAGGCGTATTAAAGCAACACAGATTCTACAAAGAACCTCAGTGGAAAATAAAAGTAGCGTGTGGTCTTCTACACAGAACCTTTTATGGTTCCACTAGACAAACTAAAGAAAATAAAACTTTCAGGGAACCTGATTTCTTCTTGTTCAACAAAGAGCATTAGTCATATTGATGTTTGGACAAATATAGACACTTTTAGAAAACGGGTTCCTCAAGAGTTCTTCCGGTTTGTCATTTCTACAGTTCTGCTATGCTTCTAAGACCAAGGTGCTTTAGTTTGTCCCGTGTGGGAACCCTAAGGCGTTCTGTGTAGAACCTTAAAACTTCAGAAAAAGAACTTTAAAAAAAGTTCCAAGTAGAAACCTATTTAGAAGTTGTTCCACGTAGAACCTTGGTTCTCTCGTATTCAAAGACTCTTGGGCACGTATGTGCATTCTTAGAAAATGGGTTCCTCGAAGGTTCTTTAAAGATGAACTGTTTTGGCATTTTGAAAGTGTTCTACAGGAAACCTTTCGTTAAAGGAATCTTGTTGGTTTGTAAATAGAACATTTTAAGGTTCCAGAAGAGGCGCGAACCAAATAGAACATTGCTTTTTTGGAATATAGCATCCTAATCTAGAACCTCAGTCAAAGACTGTGTGTGTGTGTGAGTGTGTAGAGTATATAGATGTCATGGTGTGTTATTTTGTGGTATTACTTTGTTATTGCAGGTTTTTCTTCTTCAACCTGTAATATCGGATCATTTGGAGTTTGAGTGACAGCTTCATGATGAGTGTGTGTGTGTGTGTGTGTGTGTGTGAGAGTTGCACAAAGTATTGGCACCCCTCTACTTCACCCATCAGTGTGTAGGAACCACTATGGGAATCACGACTTTAGCAGCTATATAGTAGAAGCTACTTCCAGAACTAAAATAAATAAATAAATAAATAAATAAATGCTGGACAGGCCACGCCTTCATGCGACAATAGTACTGATCGCTGACACGAGACAAACTACAGGGGACACGACGACCTGCTAGTGTGAATGTAGAGTTCTCTAACCTTCCTCTCTAACCTTTATTTTAATTTTAATTTGTATATAATATATCCCAAACAAATACGAATTGGGATACGAACAATAGGTGTAGTATTTGGTTGTTATGTTATTTATTTAATTATTATTATTATTTTTAAAGAATTTATTTCAGTGTTGAGCTTTCTTCAAGCTCTTGAGGAGGGTTGCCATGTTTCAGCTAGATTCCCACCCCAACTACAACTCAAAACATTCACAAAAGACTTGAAACTTGCCCAAAATGTTCAGTTGAACAAAAAGTAGAATTCTTTCTTTTTTTTCACAAGTTAACAAGTAAGTGATGCACATTTCTGATTTGCAGTATCTGCAATACGTGGATATTATACAACGAACCTGGCAACCCTGCTAATGGGACACTTTATAAAACTTGCTTAGATTTTTATCGTTCTTGAATTTTCATCATTCTTCAACGTTATCAAAAGAAAATAGTCTTTTCACAGATATGGTCCTTACAATGAAACGCAGCTTAAAGGGAATGCAACTCAACAACAACCGCAACAAGAATCAGATGTAAATCTGATCAAATATTATTAGATTTTGAGCTATTGTTGTCAAATGAAGCCTACTATTCAATTTGTTGTTGTTGTTGTTTTCAATCACGTTATATAGAAACTAGAACGATTTCCAGAAAGTTCCGCTGGACATCTAGTTCAGGACTTCCTGCAAATGAAAAGATTTGTCGTTATAATGTCCGAAAACGTCTAGTACAGACCACGCCCACTCTTGGTTTTAATCCGAACATGAAAACAGATCGGACTATTAACAGATCCGGATAATGGCATCGTGTTACATCCCTACAGTAATGTATATGTGTCTACAGGTGTGTCTACAGTGTATGCAGAGAGGATTGTGTAGGATTGTGTAATTGTGCAGCTGAGAGCTTTTCACACTGTCGGGTGTGGAGGAGAACGGCAGGATGATTATATATTTGCCTCCAAATGGGTTAATGAAAGTGGAAGCAGTGTTTCCCGCCCCTCAGCCTCGGCCTCTGGACCGGCCGTGACCTCTGCAGCAGAACCTGGCCGTGAATCAGCAGCTCGCAGCTCAACTGAAATAATTAGACGTGAAGTATGCGAAGTGGAACTCGAGCTCGTTCGTGAGCTTTCGCTTGGAGAGCGACGCCGAGGAGGATCAGAGGCCGAATTATACAAATCTCCAACGGCCACTGTGCGTTACGGCAATTCCGTTTATTGTTTTGTTTGTTTATTTATTTATTTATTTGACTAAACTTATTAAAACACCTCATGGGCTGGTGTGAAAATGCAAAAAAATAATGAGTTAGTAACAACCAGTTCCAAAGTTTATAGAAAATTGATGGTGTGCTCCTGCAGTTTATTAGTACTTTATTTTAATTATTAGCATTTCTTCTATTTTGTGAGGTTTTTTCTTCTTCTTGTTTTCCAATGTTTTATTTATTAATTTGTTTGTTTCTTTATTTGTTTATTTGACTACGTTAATAATAAAAAAAATAAAACATTGGCAATTATCTAAGTAAAAATAATGATTTAATAATAATGAGTTTATAGGATCTATTTTTTATTTTTATTTTATTTTATTGTTTATGCATTTATATATTGCTCTTCCATTTTTTGCTATTGTTATTTTTCAATTAAAATAAAAAAATATATATATTTTATTACTTGTATTAATTCCTACTTATTTCTGCATTTATCTGCATCTTGGACAATTTGTAGACAAAAAAATGAGTAATTATTATTATTTATTTGTTTAATTTCTTTATTTCGTAACATTTACATGTTTTTGCTTGAGGGAAATTTGCGTGTTTGATTATGTTTATTTAAACTCCTCTTGCGGAAACCGTTTTTTTTTTTTTTTTTTTTTTTAATTTTTAAATAAACATGACTTTTCAAGCTACTTGTTAATTAATATACTGATTAATTAATTGACCTTCTTACTTATTTAATTAGCTATGTATTTATCAACAGCTCTTGTGTAGTTGTTAGTATTTCATGAGTTTTAGGATTTGAAATGTATTTTTGATTATTTTTCATCATTAAGTCTTCATAGACTTTACAAATTGTATTTAAATCTGTTCATCGCTTACGTACATTTCTCACAAATGAGCTCGCGATCAGGCGTCTGATGATTCGTGTGTGTTTTGTGATGTTATGTTAAAGATGCTGCTGCGTGAAGGTCGCTGCTTCCTGTGTTTCTCAGGGCAGGAAGTGTGCATGTTATGGTCTTATCTGATGAGATTTCTCCTCGGTGGATAAGCAAGAACAGAGAACAGACACATCCACGTGAAACCCTGGAGACGGGAAGCGTTTAAACACCGTAACTCCACCCGCATCGTCAGGCTTTAGGGCTTTAGGGCTTTGTTACAAGCGCCTGAGCGACATCTGCACAAATCTGCGTAATAAACAATAAAAAATTCCTGTAACACAACTCACTTCTCGTCTTTCGGGTCAGTCCAGGGTGGATTACTACGGCGTGGCTCCTGGCTAGCACTGTGTAAATACTGTATAGAAGATTTATTTATTTATTTATTTTAAAAAAAATAATGTAAATATAGGAGATGAAAAAATATGTAAATATACAATGGATATTAATCACATTCAACCACATGTTCAGAAGTCATACAGCTGTCATCGATGACATTATTCTGATTAACACCAAATAAGGACCAGCTGTTTCGGTAGGATGTTCTTCACATCTTCTAAAGAGCTTACAAAGCATGCATGGTATCTCATTTCTCAAAAGGAATCGATCAGGAGACGGGTATAAAAGAATATGCAAAACATTAAATGTACCATGGAACACCGTGAAGGCCATCATCAACAGGTGGAGAAACTGGGGCACCGCAGTGACATCACCATGAACAGGATGTCCCTCCAAAATGTATAAAAGGACAAGATAAAATCCTACCAGGGAGGCTACCGAGAGACCTACTGCAACATTTAAGAAACTGCAGGAATATCAGACACGTACTGATTACTCTCTGCATGTCTGGGATATGGGGTAGGGCGGCTAGACGGCTCAACTAATTCACCCCAAACCATGTGGCGAAATGTGTTATGGTCTGATGAGAGCAATTTCAAAAGGGTTAATAATTCCATAATTATTTTTTTTAAAAAAAAGCACATCACTAATGAAGCACGGTGGCGGCTGCATCACGCGTTGAGGCTGCTTTTCTTCATCCAGAACTGCGGCTTTTATCAAGGTGGAGGGAATCATGAATAGCTACAAACACCAGCTGATTTTAGTGCAAAACCTTCAGGTGTCTGCTAATAAGCTGAAGATGAAAAAGAAGTTCACCTTTCAGCAGGACAATGACCCAAAGCACACACCCGAACCAACAAAGGAACGGCTACACCAAAAGAAGATCGAGGTTTTTTTTTGAATGACCTAGCCCAAGCCCAGACCTGAATTCAACTAGAAATCTGTAGGATGACGTGAAGCGGGCCGTGCAGAGGAGACGCCGTGATAATCTGATGGAGGTGATGGAATGTTTTAGTAAATCAAGGCGTACGCATGCTGATTGACTCTTCCACAAAAAGACTGAGTGGTGTAATAAAATCAAAAGAGGTTTCAAGTAAGCATTAGTTTAGGGGTGTGCACACTTATGCAACTAGGTTATTGCAAGTCCCCACCCCCCCATTTTTCTCAAATCCTGAAGTGTTTTATTCCACCAGCATCAGACTCAGACTCGGGTAGGAGGCGTGGCTTAATGTCTGAAGGCGGAGTTGTATGTTAGAGGTGATTTAAACACGAGCTGGATTCATTTACTGTACTTATCAGCAACATTACAGGATTAGGGGAGTAGTTGATGTATAGATAATTGTTGATGCTAATGTTAAACTGAAGCGTATTCTTTGTGATTGGTTTCGTTCTCTTCTGTAATAGCTTAATGATGTTGCTGGAATTTTCACAGACTCCTTAGGGGGAAAAAAATGTTTCCTAAGAATGAAATAAAAAAAATAAAAAAGTACAAGCTGAAGGACTTTCAAGCGGTCAAGTGGACCTGACCTTTTCAGAACTATCGTAAACATCTACAGAAATGGTCTGTTTTGTTGTTCTAATTCTTCGAAAATACATCACTAATAACTTTTCACCGCAGAGCTAGAACTGGTTAAGGACCGTCTGGACAGAGCTCAGACTTTGTTGGTGTTTCGAGTGTTTGTAAATTGCAGAGGGTCACGAGGGGCTTTTCAGCAGTGTGGACAGCGCAGCAGTGGAGGTACACACGGCCGTGATTCAGCGCAAACTGTTCCTCATGGGTTCTTGATTGTTCTCTCTTTATTAAAAGGTACAATTTAGTCTTGTTTGGGTTCTAGACAGGGACCTTAAGGAATTATAATACTAGCGCAGTGGTCCCAAACCCTCTTCCTTGAGATCTATCTTCCTGCAGGTTTAAATCTCCAACCAAACTCTAACACAACTGTTTTAGTCGATCGAGAACTTCTTAAGGTGATGATTAGATGGTCAGGTGTGCACCATTATGGTTGGAGCTAAAGTCTTCAGGAAGGTAGATCTCCAGGAACAGGGTTGGTGACTAGAGAATTGAAATCGTCCAGGATTGGTGGTTCAGTGAGGTTCTGATATATATCTAAAGATCCTAAAAGATTCCTGCTTGGACATTTTTACTCAACACGAGAATAAAATTGTTAAATAAATCTCAGGATCGTGTCTTCCTTTCCTCGTCACTTTTCAAATATCCTGCCGTGTCTTTGAACCACGCTGTCATCCGAGCCCCCACTCCAAACTCCCTCCATGTTCTCTTCTGAACGTCTAGCTCCTCTCCGAGCTCCTCGATGAGTCACCGTGAACAAACCCTCGTCCAGAAGGACACTGATTCGGTGTGACTAAAGCCGGTGACATATTGTCAAGCTGGATGCCTGGTGACTACCCGTCATCCCTTAGGAGCGCTCGGAGAGCGCGGTCACGGCCGATGGGAGCCGGAGCGGAGTTTTTAGAACACAAAAGGTAGGCACTGACAGATATAGAGCTAACAGCTGGGCCTGTTAGGGTGGATGGAGAGCGAGCAGAGCAGAGCTTCCTGCTGTCTCCTCACGGCATCCTACATCCTGCTTGCAGGCGCCGGAGGAACGCCTGGGACACGTCTGCTTCCTGTCACCTTCCATGTTGCATTATGGGTATGGAAAAGGTAGCGAGATGAGCCAGAATAAAAGCCGCCGAATGCGGGTTTATTACGCATCGACGTCTCAGCGTCACGGCTTCGGGAATGTCCTGTCGAGTATTTGAAGAAGAAGAATACGCCGTAGTATGCGGACAAAACACAGAAAATATAATAATATTATTGTCTGGGTTTCATCATAAAGACCTTCGTTCTTCAGAGATGAAAGTAAAAACACATGCAGTACTACATGTATGCACAAAAGAAGAGCATTGTGGAACGGAAAAAAGGGGTCCAATGTGCTTTAGGCAGACCTTTGATCACGACAGATATCATCGGTGGGAAAGCAGCGAGCTTTTAGCCGCTAACAAGTGTCTGTTTCATGTCAGAGGAACCCGAGGTTAAAGGTGCAAGAGCTACAAGGTCTGGAGAGCATCCATAACTCATGTGTGGGAACCGCACAGTGAAACACACACAAATCTAAATATATAACACGACAAATGCCCTGCTAATACGTTAAATAAAATAATAAAGGGGAGATATTCTCACCTCGGGAGAGGACCGTGTCACAGAGAATGGAGAATAAATGATAGCACCATGGGATTCTTTTTATTCGACTCATTAGCCCGTGCTATTATTAGGCTGCCATTAACATCTGCTTGTGTCATGTGTTTAAGCTTTGATCTAATGCGAAGCCCTGTAACATATGACTTATTAATTTTGCATCAACGTCTGCATTTACCTGAATATCGCCTCCACCAGGTGTCTCCGAGAGGTGGAAATTGTTATTCACGACACACTAAGCATGCCATAGATCACAGCTGGAAAGGAATTAGCTTTGTTAATGAGTTTGCAAGAGAAAACTTTATAATAAAGAAACATTTCGGAGGTGGACTGTCATGTTTTGAAAGGTGTAGCTAGCTGAATTATTATTATTTTTGAAAACGACAGTGTTTATTTGCTTGTCGTTAACATACAGAAACAGCGCTGCGGTTCCCTGTGCACGTCTAAAATAACGTCGTTTTGCGTACATGATGTTCAGCATCCTTACAAATGCATCTTCTAGTTTGTTTAATCACAGTTTATTGTTTATAAACAGCACTAGCCAATCATAATTGTGCATTTTTCCATTTCTGTTTGAAAGCTACATGCTGAAGTGAAAGATATGCCTACTATTAATACATTATTATATTATATTACATGTCAAAATTTGCTTGGCAATAGATCACACCTTAAATAATTAAATTCAATGATCATTTATTGAGCCTATTTCTAGCAGCAGCGGATCCTCAAACAAAATAAAGTAAAGCCGCTATCATAACTTGAGACATTTAACTTTGTTGGAGGTAATATCATTAACCAGGGTTGCCAGGCATCGGAAAAAGAGAGAAACGTTGTTGTTTTTTTTTCACCGCCGTGCTCACGCATTTCTGATGTATGGAAATGATCCGCTCCATAATTCCCCTTTCCCTCTCCCAATCTTCACCTTGCATATGTCTTAGAATAAAAATGGTTCTGTAAATCATACACACACTATCCGCACTTACACTTTGCCTTTGATTGCAGAAATATATTCGATTTAATTCTGATTATTCGATTAATTCATCTGTGCTCATCTCTGAGCATGGGGCAGCGTGATTCCTGGCCCCAATGGGCCTCTTTGAACGCTTGTTGCAGTTCCATTTTTGACCACTAGTGCAATAATAACTCTATGGAGCTAAATGGGGACGTGAGCACACTAGAAATGCGAGCGATTCAACAGATCATTGGGTGATGTCTGTCGAATAGCGACATTTAATCACTCATTTGAATCTTTTGTCACTTTCTGTCGACTCATTTAGGTTTTAATTTATTTTTTTTTATATGTAGACTCAAATAAAACAAATTCATAACGGTTTTCACAACTCGCAAATTTCAGAGTGATTAAGCTGAGAGTGAGCTTCAACAAAAATTCCTTTCAACATACACGTTTAGTTACACAAGCTGCTGCTCTGCAGATTTCCTCCTCACCTCACCTCACCTCAGACTCAGAAATCAATTTAAGGCATGTTGGCTTATTAGACAGTCGGCTGGAATCTTTATTTATTTAACAAGAGTGGATTATGTCAAGATTAGGTAAAGGATTGAAATAAAAACAGGAGAGAAAATAAAATAAAACTCGAGGCTGTAATGAAGACAAAAGCAAGCAGAACTTCCCGCAAGGAAAAAACAAAACAACTCACTTAAGATGACCCATGAAGAAGAAGAAGAAGTCTTCACGAACCCATAATAAGAATATCTACAGTATAACGTGATCAATAATCCGATCATATCTGATTTGTGCAGTTATCAGTAAACTGTGATATTCTAAATTGGATTGAAAAATCCAATACACAAAAAAAATCAATAACAGTCCGTGAATAATCATACACTTATACCTGAATTAATATGACTTAAATATGAACTAATGATGAGTCAAGGCGTGTACTAATCACGAACTAATGAAGAGCTAACGTTAAGTATGACCCGAGGCTTATGAATTCCTGCGAGAATAACGGCCATCTTAAGCACATTCGTGCACATTTGTTATTTAATGCATTCATTAACACGTAGCGGTAAACTAAATCCAACACGCTCTATAAGAAAGAATACGAATTATACGGACGTGCATCATTTTAAATTGTAGAATTGTAGAATTTACCACATACGGCTGCGTACACGAACATCAGGACGGCTGAATTCGTAGTCCTTCTTGTCGAGCATGTTGGAATTTGTGTACCCCTACGTGTTAGTCGTAAATTCTTGTAGTAACGTTTACGGTCATGGAACCGACATGAAACGAGTCACGAGCTGTTGCTATGGAAACGAGCGCGTTAATATACAGAAACCTGCGACGTGCAGCTGACAGAAAATGAATCGACACCTTTTATACCGATCGTATCGTGTAAAAGTAAGACATACGGTCTAAATCTATTCACCATATTGACGCGTGTGCCGAAGAAGCTCGCGTCCGTGCGGATTCGCTTTTATACTGTAGCTTTAAATAACGGCTCAATCAAGTTTCATGAAGAAGGCGTTGCCATAGCGATGTGTGACCAGGTGAAAAATAAAGCTGGATGGGAGTTATAATATAAACCTAACCCTACAGACAACCTGCACTTCCTGTATCATTCTGTGCATGACCTCTGACCTTTAATAAAAGGTTTTAATGACCTCTGACCTTTTGTAAAAAGGTTTTGTTTTTTATAAAATTTTACTCAGCGCTACAGAGAAGACCAGTTATAACGGTGTGTGTGTGTGTGTGTGTGATGGTCATCATGCCATCGTCCTTCATCAGCTCAGTGGGAGATGAAATCCATCTCAAAGCCACTTAACACACTCACACACACACACCTGGGTCTGTTGGCACCTCGTACACATCTCAGGGTGAACACACAGTGTGTGTGTGTGTGTGTGTGTGTGAGAGAGAAGAAGAAGGTGGCAGTGATTGAGCTGATCATCATTGACGCTCCACACCACACATCTAAAAACAAAGTTTTAAATCATTTTAAAAGACCTGGTTTCTGACGCTTTAGTGAGTTTAGCTTCAATCCCTCAGGACGAAAAAAACAAAAAAAAAACAGAAGAAAAATAGCACCATGTCAGTCAGCGGGGAGCTTACAGAAGCACAGAGCTGGAAATTAATAAAATACTAAACGACTAGGGAGAAAACGGAATAATGAAGCAATTGACGATTGATAAATCCGACACCGCGCTGTTATTTTTGGTAATTTTTTTTATAGACACGTATTAGGGAAATTGTCTTTGTATTATTTATCAAATAGTTTATCGCTTTTTAATTGCCTCTTTATAGCGTCATTTATCAAATCATTAGTGTCTGCAGTAATGGCTTTATCAAATGATTCTTGCTTTTTGTATTTTATTATTCACTATCAATACACCCAGTATAATCATTAAATACATGTATGGAAAAAAAAACAACAGCAGTAGTAATACAGTCGTGTGCACCCTGGTCATGTGATAGATTTTTATTATCATTATTTCTATTTTTTTTAAAAGTTAAAAGAAGTAATCACAAACTGGTGCATCACAGCAACATAAAAAAACAAAACAAAAAAAAAAAACAACGTGTGTGAACCCTTTAGAATCTTCTAGATATCTGCGTAAATGTGACCTAAAACATCATCAGAGTTTCACACGAGTCCTAAAAGTAAGCAAAGAGAACCCGATTAAAGATATGAGATGAAAATATTATACTCGGTCGTTTATTTATTGAGGAAAATGATCCAATATTACATCTCTGTGAGTGGGGAAAGTACGTGAACGTCTAGGATTAGCAGTTTAAAACTGAAGGTGAAGTTAGAGTGAGGTGTTTTCAATCGATGGGATGATGATCAGGTGTGAGTGAGTGAGTGAGGGAGTGAGGGAGTGAGTGAGCGCTCTGTTTTATTTAAAGAACAGGGATCTATATGAAGAGTCTGATCTTCACTACACACGTTCGTGGAAGTGTATCACGGTACGAACAAAGGAGATATCTGAGGATCTCAGAAAAAAGAGTTGTTGAAGCTGGAATCAGGCTGGAAAAGATTACAAAACCATCTCTGAAGAGTTTGGACTCCACCGATCCACAGTCAGACAGATTGTGTACAAATGGAGGAAATTCAGGACCATTGTTCTCCTCCCCAGGAGTGGAGACCAACAAAGAGCAAGACGTGTAATAGTCCACGATGTCACTGAGGAACCCAGGGTAACTTCTAACCAGCTAAAGGCGTCTCTCATATTGGCTAATGTTAATGTTCATGAGTCCACCATCAGGAGAACACTGAACAACAATGGTGTGCATGGCAGGGTCGCAAGGAGAAAGCCACTGCTCTCCTAAAAGAACATTGCTGCCCCTCTGCAGTTTACTAAAGATCACGTGGATGAGCCAGAAGGCTAATGGAAAAATGTTTTGTGGACATATGAGACCCAAATAGAATTTTTGGTTTAAATGAGAAGTGTTATGTTTGGAGAAAGAAAAAAAAAAAAGCGCTGCCATTATTGATGGAACAATGAGTTCTGAATGATACCAGCGAATTCTAAAGGAACATGTCAGGACATCTCTCTGAGAACTGAATCTGAAGAGAAAGTGGGTCATGCAGCAAGACAACGGTCCTAAGCAAACGACTCATTCTAACAAAGAACGGTTAAAGAAGAATAAAGTTCATTGGTTTGGAACGGCCGAGTCAGAGTCCTGACCTTAATCCAGTAGAAACGTTGTGGAAGAACCTGAAGCAAGCAGTTCATGTGAGGAAACCCACCAACATCCCACAGTTGAAGCTGTTCTGTACTGAGGAACGGGATAAAACTCCTCCAAGCTGATGTCAGGACCGATCAACACTTACCCCGAACGTTTATCTGCAGTTATTCCTGCACAAGGAGCTCACACCACATACTGAATTCGGCTCTTGTCAAAGTCGCTCAGATGCTTACACTCGCCCATTTTTCCAACACGTCAACTTCGAGAACTGACTGTTCACTTGCTGCTTAATATATCCCACCCCTCGACAGGTGCCACTGTAATGAGATAATCAACGTTATTCACTTCACCTGTCAGTGGTTTTAATGTTAACGATATATATGTATCGTTATAGTTGTCTTACATATGTTAAGGTGGCACTGTGGCACTGTTTGCAGCAGTTCTATAATTTCCTCATACATCACGACGACGACAAACAAATCTTAAACGTTGATTTAACGCTGGTGTCGCTCTCACACGAGTCTGTGAGTCTGTTCTCATCCTTTTTCCCTCATATTCAACATCATTTGTGTCACATCTTTAATACAGCTCATACCACACAAGTGTGTTTTCCCTCTCTGACTCATCGGTGAGCGTTTCTAATGTCGGTTTGTTCAGAAATGGCCGCCGGACCCCCTGGCTCCTCCACACAGAGGGAGGGAGAGAGGTCCTGCACAACACTGTCCCCATGTGGAAGAGCAGCAGATTACACACACACACACACACACACACACACACACACACACACGTCCTATGGGAAATCAGGAACCGAACTGAAATAAATAATTTATTTATCTTTTTTATATATCCCCAGCTGAGCATTTGGCTGCGATCGGCATATTGACCATCATCACATAAGAGACAGATGTGTGTATAATCAGCAGCAATCTGAGTAAAGTGCAGGGCGAGGTTCAATAAAAATATAAATATATAATAAACTTTATTTTTAGAGCGTCATTCATGTATTACAAAGCAGCGCAAAGAGCTTTAGAAAGAGAAAATCAAGTCAAAAATAAAACGCAATAAGAAATTCAGAAAAATAATAAAGACAAAATGGCATACTCATTCTGAAAATAAATATATTACAAATTAACTTTAAAAAAGACTAATTAAAGATAAAATAGTAATAAAAACATAAAATTGATTAAAAAAACATTAAAACTTGGTATTTTTAATAACATATATAATATATGATAACATTTTCAATTCAATTCTGACCAATCCCACCCACTTCTGAATAAATTCTGACCAATCCCGCCCACTTCTGAATAAATTCTGACCAATCCCACCCACTTCTGAATAAATTCTGACCAATCCCACCCACTTCTGAATAAATTCTGACCAATCCCACCCACTTCTGAATAA
>JANDJT010000103.1:1252589-1265163 GCA_024331685.1 Stegophilus panzeri | reverse complement strand
GTACTGCTAGTTTCCAAATCTACTGAGGCATGAAACAACTGACCTTAAAACCTTCCTCTTAAATTTTCCTCTTAAAGGTTCCTACTAAAACCTTTTCAGAATCCTAGAACCAAAATTTCAAATAACCCTTTCATTCTTCAAAGAATGTACATCATCACAATTAGTACCCTGATCTAGCTCTGAGTAAAACCATTTCCATTTTATAGTAGAACCAAAACCAGTCAGAGAACCCTTCAGGAACCCTTTCGCCCAAGAATGTCTAGCATTAGAACATATGCATTCCTAAGAGGGGAAAAAAAAAAAGGTCCCATCTAGCACCCTTAAGCGTTCTTCAGTCTATACCTCTGGAGAAACGTAAAGGTTCTATGTGGAACATGGGTTTCCTAGGAGAAAATAATATCCTTTGAAAAAAAAACGGAAAAAAAAAAAAAAAACCCAGAACCATTAAACACCTTGAAAACCCTCTTTTTTTCTATGAATCTATTCCATTATAATAGGTCCACTCTTATAAAAAAAAAAAAAAGTCTGATGGAGCATCCCTCCATCCTTCCATCCATCCATCCATCCAGGTTCTACACTTTGTCCCTCTGGGGAACCTTTAAAGGTTCTATGTAGAACCCAACAACAGTGAATTAGAAAAGGAGAATCCTTTCACAAATACAGAACCATTAAATACAGTAAGGAATACAATTATAGTCGTAGGAAAAAAAGGTTCTTCAAGAGTTTCTTCTTTAAATTATTCAGGGTTCTTAACCCCCTACTACACGAAGCCCTATTAATAAGGGTTCTACAAAGCCTATGCCTAAAAACAAAAAAAAGCCACTTTATTTAATATTTTCCCCCCATGAGCACAAGGTTTTTCCAAATGGGCTACTTTTAACAACCCTAAGAACCCTTAGCTGTTCAAAGAACCCTCAAAGAACCCTGTTTTTATTTACACCACCTGTGAGTCTTGCCTATTTCTTCGATCGCCTGAACACACCACGGCAGTGCGATGAGGGCGAGGGCTAAAACACGCCTTCCTCCGAAGAACCAGTTAACCAGAGCATCTTATCCAACCTCAGCCCACACACTGCAGCACGGAGAACATTCGTTTGCTTAGAGCCCAGAGAGCAGAGCACTCCGGTCTGACCCAGCGCCTTGGTGAAATTCAACAGGAAGAGAAACCTTGGCATCTTTCCCACCGAACGAGAGCATGTCCTTCCCACTAAACGAGAGCATGTACTCGCTTGGACTCCCGGGCCACGGAGAACCAGAGGCAGCGCAGGAATTGGATCCCAGCCTACACGGCGCTCAAGTCGAGGCTGGAGGAGATGTGTGCGTTTATAAATAAAACACTGCGTGTACTATAGGACACATTCCTGACATTCCATCATTACTTCAGCGTGAGCTCTATTCAGATGCCGTAGGTCACGGCACGATATTTCTATTAATAATCTGAAAATCTACATAAGAACCCATGGAGCATGAGACTGAACATGTAGAGTCATGTTTACTTGAGGATTTGAAGGAGTTGAATCATCTTCTATACACTGGGGTCCAAAAGTCTCAAGCACTATAATGGAAATGCTTCAATTTCACGTTCTCGTCTAATTGAACACGACAACTTTCATTATAAATGATATTACTAACAACAACTTGAGTGAAAAGTCGAATCTTTGAAATATTTACATGGATTTCAGAGTTTTTTAGTATTCGAGGCATTCCCCGTCTTTTTGTGCTTTAATGACAGAGTGCACTCGAGCTGGCATGGACTCCACAAGTCCTTATGATCCATTTTAGATCAGATCTGATCACACGCTTCAACAGAAGAGATTAGACACGAGGAAAATCTGACCTTTTGTACAAAGCGGTTAACATGGCCAATATCACACATTTAAATTTAAACTTACATTTAAATACGGACCTAGAAATAGTGCAGAATCTTCGATATTAAAACGTTCAAGATATCAAACGTTCTTCGGTTTAAATGTTTCAAAATTTCGAAAACCTTCTGTTTATTTCCAATTTTAAATGAAAAAAAAGGATCATAATAATCAATCATCGCAGATTTTCAGTGGAGTCTCATTGAAAGTTACCGTTAGTTGAAAACTATTGTAAGAGAATGTAAAAATCGTCGGGAGGAATGCAAACCTGTTGCAAAAGAAAGAAATGCAAAAGTTTTGTGAGAGAAATAGAAATTTCGTTCTAGATAACGCAAAACTATTGCAATGAAACGCAAAACAATTGCAAGAGAGCACAAAATGATTGCTAGGAAACGCAACTCGAGCGTTGTGAGAGAAAGGAAAAATTAGTGCGCGGGAAAAGTGCAAGAGAACGCAAAAATGGGTGCAATGGGACGTAAAAGTATTGCCGGAGAACGCAGGCATCGTTGTGAGGAAACACACAATTATTCTGAGTGCAAAAAGTATTGCAAAAGAATGCAAAGCTTTTAAAAAAATATACACATCATTGTGAAAAAAAAAAAAAAACCATAACGATGCCATCTTTTATAATTGGAGGTGGATTCAAGTGCGGGGAATTTATTGTGTAAAGTAAAAAACAAAACAAAACAAAAAACGACCCTGTTAAAAAAAAAAAAAAAAAAAAAAAAAAGAACACACACACAATGGAAACCCTCATCGAATTTGTAATGGTTTTAGTGGTTATAATGGTAATTGTATTGGTTTTAATGGAGATTGTAAAGGTTCCTGTGGGTCTAAACTGGTAGTTTACTGCCTTCTATTGGTGGCATGTTATTTCTAGTGGATACCATTAAGGACCTACATACTTAATACATTCTACTATGTAAAGAAACTATTTGGTGATGGTTTTAGTGGTTTTAATGGGAATTGTATTGCTTGTATTGAAAAATGTAATGGTTCCTTTGGGTCCCTACTGGTAAATTTGTTGCTTTCTATTGGTGGAATTATGTCTATTGGATACCATTAAGCACCAAATAATGGTGATGGTAATGGTTTGTATTGGTAGTTGTAGTGTGGAAACCATTAGAATTTCTGTGATGGATTTTATTTAATTTTTTTTAAGATACAGATTATAAGTAATAACATGGCGCACACACAACAACAAAAACAACAACAACAACAACAACAACAACAAACAATAATAACAACAAACGACACAACAACGTCAACTTGATTTGGAGACTCAGAAAAATGACACAGGTGAGAGTGATCAGGGACCATGTGACAAGATCATGTGATGTGCAGGGGCTGATGGTTGATGATTCAATGATTCGACACCATGGTGAAGATTCGACACCAGCCATGATTCGCTTCTTTATAAGAGCTAGCGAATATAAAAACCAACAACGACACCACACAGACGAACTTGGGGTTCTCATGGAGAACGCGCTCGGAGCTCATCTTTACGTTTGAGTGTAGTCATGTTGCTGAGCTTCATGACTGAGTCTGGTTTACATGTTACACAGTCTAACCAGATCTATCTTTTTTCATGAGACGTCTCTCTGCTGCTGTTCTTCAGGACTGGCAGAACGATTCTTTCCTTCGGTTTTAGGAAACGAGGGAAGCAATTTCATTCTCATCTATATTGCATTGCTGCTCAGCCGCAGAGCCGTCCTGTGACCCCGCTGCTTAATGGGAATATTTGAAATCGATATTACTCCCTGTTCCAAAAACGAGAGGAATGCGGCTAGGCCGAGGAAACACATTAAATTAGCTAAATCAACCTCATATATGCCATTATCATAATAATACTCTGACGGATTCATTACACAAGACACTATTTGGAGGAAACGCACGTGACGAATGACCCGAAGCCGGTCAGAGCAGGTTTGTTTCTGTGTTTGCCGCCTGAGCGTTACCACGCCTTCGTTCTGCGTTTGTTGTTCCGGTTTATCGTTTTGCCTCGCCTAGTTTTGTAGTCTTTATCTATACTGTCTTTGACATAATGAGTCTTTATTTATTAATCACGTATACATTACAGCACAGTGAAATTCTTTTCTTCGTATACCCCAGCATGTCAGGAAGTTGGGGTCAGAGCTCAGGGTCAGCCATGATACAGCGCCCCCTGGAGCAGAGAGGGTTAAGGGCCTTGCTCATCGGCCCAACACTGGCGTACCGCGGGATCACCTTCTCATTCTCACGCATTTTTAAAGGATACATCCGTAATCACGTGTTGAAAAACCCGCCACCTCGAGTGAAATGTACGTGATATTTCCATCAGGGACATTTGAGAGAAAATTGAATAAACATTAGAATCAAAGCTGTTTGGAATAACCCGATATCCTTCACACGACGTTATGTTCTCAGAGAACAGGACAGGCCGTGTGTGTGTGTGTGTGTGTGTGTGTGTGTGTGTGTGTGTGTGTGTGTGAGAGCATATATATTATAACACACACCCAGCCTGTTAGAGAAAATGTTGTTGTGAATACAGATGAGTTTGTTCCTCCTGCTGAGCTGCAGAAGTGTGAACATCACATCACGGTCACGCCACCTCTTACAGCTCAAGTTACACATCACAAATCGCATTCGTCCATGCTCTGATGCTTTCACCTAATCCTGTGTGTGTGTGTGTTTAAAGGCTTTCACACACACACACACACACACACACACACACACCACACACATCAACAAGTGAAGAGACAAGCTTGAGGAGAAAATTCTCATAGTCGGTTTGATTCTTAGCTTGTGCTATAACCTGAAATGCTACCAGGCAAATATCCCTCTCCCCTAGCAGCTAAATTCACAGGTAGAATCTCTCTCTCTCTCTCTCTCTCTCTCACACACACACACACACACACACACACACACACACACACACACATGTTGTAAACTGTAAACAAACTGTCAGAAGTGAAAAAGCACAGGAACGGTAAAATCCAGCAAATACTCAGACGTTAGGACAGAAAATCTAGAGCTCTGGTGAAATAAAACCTGAAGTGATCGTTTGTGAAAGATCAAATAAAATAAAAGTCAGTCGTCTGTTTATTAAAATGAATAAACAATAAATACATGTTTATGCTATGCTTTCGAATTAGCGTTTTAATAGTATAGTATTTCTTCTGTTAAATATCTTCATAGCACGTCATATGTATGGTAATTAGAGCATTCCCTGGATTTAATGCCTTTATTCATTCATCTTCAGTGTGCGCTGTATCCTGGTCAGAGTCACGGTGGATCCGGAGTCTGTCCCGGGAATGCTAGGTGTGAGGCGAGGCAGGAATACACCCTGGATGTGACACCGGTCCGTCGCAGAGCGCCATTCACACATACTTTCATACGTATCGGCAACTTACAGTCACTAGTTCACCTAATGACATGTTTATGGACATGTAAAGAACCCGGAGAACCCAGAGAACCTACAATGACCCAGGGAGAACATGAGGAACTCCACGCAGACAGTAACACACATCGTTCAGTTTATTTCTTACATCTGTACCATGCCATTTCATTCCCTTCCTGATTGACTGTTTTTATTATTTATACTACATACGCACTTCTTTATTATTATTATTATTATAATTATTATAATTATCATCATCATCATCATCATGTATGAGATATAATAATAACGCACTCTGGTCAGCCAAGAATCTGTATCAAAGATGTATGTTTGTGTGTGTGTGTGTGTGTGTGAGTCCAGAAGCTGGAGAATAAATAATTAAATATTTTAAAAATAATAATAATAATAATAAAAAAAAATTATGCAAGCAAAAAAAAAAAAAAGCCCACTGGCATGAATTGGCATGGGAAAACGATACTATTTACAGAGCGTGGCTGAAAGAAAGAAAAATAAAAAATAAAAACGCTGAATGAATGTATTCATGAGTTTTCTCATAACCGTCTGAGGATTATACAGGAAAAAAAAAATTGTTGATATTTATTTATACAACACTAATTAAGCGAATGAATGTGTTGCGTAGCTGTTCATTCGAAAGCTTGCTAGAATTTTATTGTAAGCTGCTTTGAAGGCAGATTTGTATTTCATATTTAATGAAATGTAAGATCTAGAGAATATGCTAGAAATTCCAGAAGCCTTTATTTTACACTGAATTGGCTTTTTAAATTTTTTTTTTTTTTAAGTGAACCTACTTAAGGTGCCATGGAGGGCTGCGAGTCTATAATTGGACTGACTCACTTGTAGGTTAGTAACAGGAAGTAAGGAACAAAACAAAACAAAAAAAAACCTGTTAAATGTAACTATAACGGGATAAAAAAGTACAACGTGGAATTCTGTATTAAATTACTGTCTTATAGGAGGAATAAAACGCTCCAAGTTTGAAGCACAGTTCCTATTTTCTCATAACAGCACATCCTGAATTGTGTTATTCCTCTTGTATGACAGTAATGTAATAAAGAATGACACGGTGTACTTTTTATTCATTTACAGTTACATTTATCGTCGTAGAAACAAGTCATACAAGCTACAAAGCTATAGTCATTGCTTCGACAGCCTCTCTTAAAGTTAATAAGATTTTTTTTTAAAATCCGCCTGTTATACAAAGCAGCGACACTGGAGACTCCTTCCGTAAACGTTCAGTAAACGTCTCTTCAGCATATCTATCGATGATTACCCGAATTTTCTGAAATCCGCTGAAGTCCCTGTGGGTGAGCTGTTACTATAGAAACGATAACTTATTGCAACAAGTGCCAATCAGCCAAGACAGCCAATCAGAATCAAGAATCCGACCATGCTGTGATGTAAATGAAAATGAGGAACATGTGTAGTCCGACATTTAAAACATTTCACTGCAGAATTTCACCCCGTGTCTTTCATCACTTTTATTTCCCTCTCTCTCTCTCTCTCTCTCTTTCTCTCTCTCGATAAGTTCACAGAAACACTTCTGAAGCTTCATTAAAAGTTTTTCCGAAGCAAGCGAGCAGCGACGGCTCTCCCCGAGGGACACGGTGAACCCCGGCACTCGGAGCTGGCGCACCTCATTAAGGCCCGTGACATGGCGTCACGGCTAAAAGCGGCACCCGATCATGATTATTTCACGACACCTTCGACACAAAGACAACAAGAAATCATCAAACGGGCGTATCTGATCTCCATCAGCATGCCTAATTTGATGTAATTTCATGTTTAGTTTAGTTTGGTGCAGATTTGTACCTGTGGCAGCACGGTCTATCCTCCTGGGGTTAATTTAGCCGCAGGAGCTCAGAATAACAATTTTCTAAATGTCAGCAGGGTAAAAAAAGAAGAAGAAGAAGAAGAAGAAGAAGAAGAAGCAGCTTATTTTATGAATTTAGAAGAATTAGATTCTCCCGTTACAGTACAGTACGTACTCTGCGGAGATGACTCTGCCTCAGCTCGACTTCGTAAACGTGACTCCGTCGACCGTTACGCGCACGCTCCTGTTTGAACTACGAGGGCGTCTCTCGCTGGCGTTTCGTTCCTCCGCCTCACATTTCACCGAGCAAACGGCGTGCGTGCCAAGACGGAATGTCAATAAACGCTGAAACGGAATATTCGAATGCAAATCTGGGAAGGAAGCCGTGATTTGAATATTGATGAGCGTAAATTTCATGTGGAAGGCTGGAGCTCGTTTCTGCGCCGGGAAAGCGGGATCGCTGCAGACTCGGCATGTTGGCTGAACTCGTTGGACACGGCAGCGGAGGCCGGCAGAACCCTGGCAGTGCGCTTGGTATAAAAAATGAGCTACAGCAGACCACCTGCCTGGCGAGACCATCTGATACTGTTAGTGGATTAGCCATTTTCAAAAAGCTGCTGATTTTGAGGTACTTCCTCTGCAGCGCTAATAGACCAGAGCAGAACATACGTGCGCGTGCCAATGAAGTGAAGAGAAGTAAAAAAAAAAACAAAAAAAAAAAACATGAAACAGGGTTTATTTCAGCATCTTTCGCTAGCAAGCAACAAGTCATTTGTGTCGCTTGTAGTTTCTGTTACAGTGGTTTCATTTACATGCTTCGCGCTTCGTAGTAGCATCCTTTTCTGATTAGATTAGCAAAAGAAGCTAACTGTAGTAGGTACGTACTGTACACACATCCTTACAGGCTTATGACAAGAGGTCGTACTGTAGGCCTGTAGAGATGAAAACCACGAATGCTTTTTTTTTTTCTTTTCTTCCATCTTTGTTCGTCACGCAGTAAACTAAGGTTTTGATTGGGGGACTGAAGAAAAGTCGGACCACACGCGCCATAGGACCTGTCTGTCTGAGGCTGTGTTTGGATTTGTTGCTTTGAAAATCTCAATTCGAACGTCACTTCTCGTTCTTTTTCTTGCGTTTCCATATTTGATGTCTAACTTCACGTCTTTTTTTTCTGTTTTACCGTCAATGTTTTTTCCAGCGCGTCCACTGGTCGACCTCGAACTGGTCGAACTGGTCGAGTGCGTCCACTGGTCTCCAGTTGTGATGAATTTCCGGCTCAAATCCGAGTGGAGGATTCCCGCAGGCCTCGAGTTCTGCTCGCTGTAGACTGAGTACGGTATCTGATCGGCATGGCACACGGCTGCCCGGTGTGCTGATGTGTCTGTGTTTGCTTTGTGTGGCGTTTGTACAGATCCATGGTGTGGCGTTTGGAGCACCAGAGTCCAGTGCTCTGCCCGTGTGTAGGCCTTCGGTGTAACCATGATCAGCTACACGACAGTTTTTACAGTATCTTGCTAAATAAAGTCTTTATTCTGTCATCACGCATCCCTATGTTTCGGGAAAGGCACTATATAAATGAAACATATTATTATTATTATTATTATTATTATTATTATTATTATTATTATTACTCATCTTATCTTTCAGAAAACGTCCACAATTTTCAACCGATCACTCACCTCGGAGCCAATTCAGCAGATCTCTGCCTCTTACTCAGCTCGAAGTCCCGTCGCCGCCTTCATAACCTCCTACCCTGATTATTGCCGTGCTGTTTTCTCTTCCCCCTTCAGCCAAAACACTCTCTCGACTGCAATACATCCATAATTCAGAACGCTAGAGTCCTCACACACACACAGAAAATGTTCAACCCGTATTTCACCCACTCTCTTTAATTCATGCTGCTGACCCATCTCCTTCTGCATGCAACAGAGCCACAAACGTCTGAGCCCCAGGTTACCTGACTAAACTTGCACTTCATTTATCATTTGTTACGGTCATCTGTTCTGAATACAGCTCGCTCATGGCCCCTGGATTTAGACGTTCCTCCATGGCTGGCAGGTTTTTCAGTTTCGGAGTTCACTCCCACAGAGCCTCTGTGAAATCTCATCTATCTCTTGTTTCAAGCCTATCTTTTCTATCAGCACTATCAGTCTCTCATCTGTAACTACGCACATCCAGTCCTCTCTATACACCACCTCAGACAATTCATCAGCACTCAATGTGCCGTGGGATGACCAGATGATCACCTTTACCACACCGCACTTACCTTCGCACTAGAGTTCGGCCAAGATGACACAAATATCATATCGAGATTCCTGAAAGCATTTCACTGATAACATCACATCACAGTACGTAATTATTAACAAACAAAAAGCACAATAAATCCACAATACTGCAGAAAATGATACAATTATCCCGTGACACAATTCATCACAACATGGATATTACATCATCATATCGACCAGCCGTGTTCCACACTCACCTTGTTATCTCTTGGTGACTTGGTGTGTGTGTGTGAATATTGTTACTCGTTTATTCCTGTCAGATGTTGTTGAGAAACCTCTAACGATCACCCGCATACCTGCGTACAGTGACGGAGTTCTCATTTTCGATTGCGTGACATTTTAACCGTCATGGAGATAACATTATTGTCACGCTAACAAGCGACCAGATGTGACAGTTCATTCACAGCTGCAATTTCAGTGACAATTGACATTTAAATCGAGATTTTTAAAATTCTTCCCAACTTGGTTATGAATGCGGGGCACGGTGGCTTAGCGGTTAGTACGTTTGCGTCACACCTCCAGGGACGGGAGTTCGAATCCCGCCTCCACCCTGGGTGTGCCGGAGCTTGCATGTTCTCACCGTGCTTCGGGGGTTTCCTCCAGGTACTCCGGTTTCCTCCACCAGTCCAAAGACGTGCATTGTAGGCTGTTTGGCATTTCCAGATTATCTGGAGTGTGTGATTGTGATTCGTCCAAGGTGTCCCTCGGGTTCCCTGGGATAGGCTCCAGGTGCCCCCATGACCCTGTGTTGGATAACCAGTACGGAAAATGGACGGACGTCTCAAACATCTCATGCCGCACGTGGTCTGACGTTTCTTCAGTTCCCCGCTCAGAACGTTAGTTCTTACTGTTTGACATGCAAAAATGGAAGAAAAGCTTATAACCACGGCTTCATCTTATCTCGCCTCATTAAAATGTGTATAAATTACGAAGATATTACGAAGAAAACAAAGCGCTGGACGCAAGTACAAAGTCGTTGGTGCCTCAGGTGAGGGTTTCCATAGCTACGAAGCTTGTTACGTAACATATCGTACGTAACACGTAACATATCAATCAAACAACTCATTGTCACACTTGTTCGTGTTTATAGTTCTCACAGTGGCAGCAATGAATTCAGAGAAAAAAGAAACATCGCTCTGTAATTCCATGGGGCTGCGAAAGTGTGTAGAAATCAACTTCAAATCATGTTTGTCATTACGTCCAAGCACTAACTAGCTCTGTGAAGCAGTTTGCTTGCACCACACACCAAGAAGGTGTTTAAATCTTAACCAGAAGTGTGTGAAGTAATTACAGATCAGAATGTTTTTCACCATCTGCAGCGACTCTGTTCAACATCTGCTAGAAACACTACATCCATCAACTAGACTAAGAGCTCTCTCTGTCATCTTCTGTATTTCTAATTATTCATTTTCAATCTTAATGCATTTTAGTGATATTTTTGAAATGAACTCGCGTTACTGTCTGTGTGGAGTTTCACATGCTCTCCTCATGTCTGTGCGGGGGTTCCTCCGGGTTCCTCCCTCTCAAAGACATGCTGGAGTGCTGATCCTAGATTCCTCGTAGGTCTGAATGAGTGTGTTTTTGAGTGTATGTATGTATGATGCCCTGTGGAGGACTGGGTGTTCCATCCAGGTTGTATTCCTACCTCATGACCAGCGTTCCCAGGACTAGCTTCGACCAGGAAAATGAGTGAGAGCAAGTTTACTTGCAATTTTGGGAAGAAGAAAAAAATAATCAGCTAGAACACCAACTGGAACTCCAGAATCATGAATTGGATTGTCTGACAGAGTTTTATGATTTTTATTTAGATATTTATTTTTTAACTAACGGTAAGTTTTGAGTTAGCACTTAACAACACTACTACAGCTCGGAATTCAAAAAACTGCCATGTTATATCTGCACCACACATTTTTTTTAATCCTTACCACCCAGATGAACCTCATTAGCTGGATTTCTTTGCGTTCCCTGTTCTCCATTTTATAACTCATGAAGTGTTTAACTTTTTTTGAAATGAGTCACAGATAATTAGGATCTGGAGGATTTCAGTGTTCCCGAAGAGCGCGGCTATTTCATTGTACAAAGCAGCCATTGTCGACTATCAAACAAATTCGGCAGGGAACATGAGAACAATGGGAGACAAAAGCAATTAAACACTTTTTTTTTCCTTCATTAGTCATATCTTTCTTTGGAGAAATAAAGCTTGGAATGTCCCGCCATTAAAAACGGGTCTCAGACCACGCGTGCTAATCGTCTCGTCAAAATTGCGCTAATTAAAGACACAAAAGCTCTTCTTTTTCTGTTCGGAGTAACAGGGTAATAACCAAGTTAGCATTTACATATCAAATAATGATATATCTCTGCAGCTTTGGCCCACCTTGGAGGCATGCCTTTTGTAATTATGTTGTTAGAAAGTAAATTACAAAAGCACACACACACACAAAAAAAAGAATAACTTGGGCTTGAGTTTTGAGAGTTAATCACACAGCTGATGAAGGATTACCCATCTGCAATGAGCTGCTTCTGTCACGAGGGAGTCCAGGGAGGCAGATACAGAATGCAGAACTTCTTTAATGGGAGACAGACACAAGGAACAGGCTCAGGAAAACAAACATACTAGCTACTGGGGCTATCAGAAACCTCCCAGTAAAACTAGGAAAGAAATCCTAAATAAACGGTACATAAACCAAACAATAACACATGTAAGAACTCAGAAACACAAACATTTTGACAAATTCTACGTTTATTAGAGAAGCACGGTGCGGTTAACACCTTAAAGCATCGGCTTATTATTCAATTATTTATCATAAACCACGTTTTTTAGTAAAACAAATAATAACTATAGTCCTGGGGCTTCATAGTTGCTGCATTTTGCAAATAAATGATGAGATAAACCGCTCTTTTATCCTGATTTTTACATTTTATTTACCTGATTATGTAAAGATTATATATATATAGATAGATAGATAGATAGATAGATAGATAGATAGATAAAGCTCTAAGTGCTTGTTTTTTGATCACGGTTTACACCACAGCACTGTTGAATTGTGGGTTCTGGTTGATCAGATGGTATTAAACTGCCTTGAAGGACTTCATTATGGCCAGATTCATCCTAAAAGGTCGACAAATCTTCCAAACTATGGAAGCCCAGGTTGCTTTGATAGCGGCCTTCAGCTCGTCTGTATTGTCGGGTCTGGTGTCTCTCGTAGATTCTCTA
>JANDJT010000103.1:1240530-1252275 GCA_024331685.1 Stegophilus panzeri | reverse complement strand
CCACTCTTCCTCCAGACTCTGGAACCTTGATTTCCAAATGAAATGCAACATTTACTTCCATCTTCCCCGTGATTGTGCTTGTGTACTGAACCAGACTGAGAGATTAAAGCCTCAGGAAACCTTCACAGGTGTTTTGAGTTAATTATCTGATTAGAGATCTTCTGTAGGACGTTTTCAGATTTATTAACGTTGCTGTAACGTTTTTAGTTGTAGAAGCGTTTCCGTAATGTTAGTTTGAGTCTGAGAATACCAGGTGTTTTTGATATTGGACCATTTTTGTAACCTATTAAGAACTATGCTAAACATTATAATAATATTCCGGGATGTGACCATTACATGGCATTTAATACAACGTTAACAACATTTTCTTACTGTTAGTCCGTGTCTATCTGGGAACAGCCGAGGTTTTTTTTGTAACCCTTTATAACCCACTTTTAACGTTATCAGGTGTTAGCATCGGAAATCTGTGGGAAAATCATGTTCTGCCAGTAATAGCTGCAAAAAAACCACAGCTAAAGTGATGACCTTTCTCTCCATTCTCGCCGTGATCATCGACAGCTGCAGTCGAACTTCAGAGCAGATCAGCCGCTCATTTTTCTGCCGCTGCTGTAATGATGGATTGTTGACGTTTCGTGTTGTCCGCACGTGGACCGTAAGTGTGACGTTGACAAATTGTGCCATTTACAGACACAGAAAAATCTGATCTGAGCAACGGGGGTTCGAATGTGAGCATGGCTTATGGTTACCTTCTCATTAAATACCACTGGCTTCACGGGCGCGCTGTTAAAATGTCACTTTTTTATGCTTTCAGTCCAGTTTCTAATTTTTTTCCCCCGATGGGTTCATGGTTTGCAGTCACAGATCCCCGTCTACTCGTACTTCTGAATCTGAGCCACTGCCAGATAAATTGATGTGGAGGATAGGCTTGTAAACCAGAGAGAGAGAGAGAGAGAGAGAGAGACACACACACACTTCTGTCTTTGTGTTATGAGGACTGGAGGTGTTGAGCTGGGTAAGGGGCGACAGCTCATTAAGCTCCATCACCCTTTAGCGTCCACACTATGAGCAGAGAGCAACTGGACGGTCCTGCTGCTGCAGTAGGGAAGCCATCTTTCCCTGCTCTTCTCACACACACACAACAGTTGGATGTGGATAATGAATGCAGCTTTAGTGTCTACCGCTGAACGAGTACTGCTGCGAGTGGTGTAGGAGGTGTGTGATTGCTACCGAGAGCATCGAGAGCCTCCTTCATTCTCCATCTCTCTGCTTTCTGATGTTCTGCTTGCTTTTGTTTGTTCTCTCTCTCTCTCTCTCTCTCTCTCTCTCTCTGAACACATCCAAATTACTCACATCGACAGCAGGGACCAAAAATCCACACACACTACTGCAGCTTGTATTTATCAAAAAATCTTGACTATTCACGACCTAAAACGCAACGTCCTCGTACCTGATTTTGCGCCACAAGGGCGGAGCTAAAAAATACATTTGCTCAGCACTGACGTTTCATCTCACTGCTTAAATGTATTATTAATGTAGTCCTTCGCTTAAACTAATAATAGTTTAGCAACATTACCTAAGCTAGCCAGATGCCTATACGCGACTATCGTTACCTCTCTCACAGTTTAGCTAATGTTGCTAATCCGTTACTGTTCTTTTAAGCTTAAGAAGTGAAATAAGAGGCTTAGCAACCTTAGTTAAGCCAGCCACATACCTGTACGTGACATTGAAACTAACGTTATCTCGATCAGCTATCCATCCAAGTAGCTAATTCAATTTAGGTGGCTTGCTAGCTAGGTTAGGATCAGGGTTAGGTGTTTCTAACCCTGAACCCTAGTGTTTTATTTGGTAAGAAAAGTCAGTAGTCAAGTTTACTAGTAAGCATTAAGTTTTAAAGTCGTGTGAGCCAGATTTCTAGCGAATCTAGATTTTAGTAGTGAAATAAATAATAAAAAAGGATCACTTACGTGCTTTCGTTAAAATATAGCCGTGTATATTTCACTCAAATTCAAACGCTTGGTGTTTATTCGGTAGACTCTGCAGTATTCTCTACTGCTCTTAGTCACTTGGTTGGACTTTTATTAGTAAATACTGATGCAATTTGGGGTAAAAATAAATATAATTTAAGCTGAAAATTGCATTCGGGTTCGATAACGTCAGTTCTGGTTAGACGACTCAGATATTCGGAGTCAACTGTAGGGGCCGTAATAATAAGTCTTTGTCTTGCTGTTTTAAAGGAAATGCTGATAAAATGTGACATTTTTAATGATTTTCCAGCATGTGACTCTTTTCTTATCTAAATAAGTGTCACTCAGGAAGGTTCTCAGAGACTCAGCTGCGTCATTGAGTCATTAAAGGAGAATAAACGCAAACAAATCATGGAAGCTCATGGAATTCTGGTGGGATTGCTGGGAATTATACGCTGAAACAGTGGATTTCTTGGGAATAACGTCATACATACAGCAGTTCATGCTACACGTGCTAATCCCACCCCTCAACCTAACCTTAAGTATTCAGAACTTGGTTTGTCCCAGTGCTAAGAAACCCGAGCAAGATTCTGCTCGCTGTAGGCTGTTTTATAGTTCATGTTATTTTCTTAAAGTGACACAATTCTTCACAGTAGTCATGATGGTGACGTGAGGTCTGGACCAGAAAGCAGAGGATTTCAGCTAAGATATCCCAGGGTTTAATCATTTACATCAATGACAAGTGGCTCACATTTAAGGTTTCGATTTTTACAGCATTTCTGATTCCAAAAATGTTTTTACGAGTCTTCGTTAAGTCACGATTTGTTTATTACAAGTGCCAGACGAGTCCAGAGTTTCCAGCTCTATAATCTGGCTGTGAATCCCAATGAATTTTCATGGTCGTTTTCAATCTTTCACACATTTTCAGACTCTGTGCCGTTTTCCGTGAGAGTTTGGTATGTTTGGTGAAGTGTGAGAACTTCTTTCAAGGTCCAGTGTACCGATATCTGGTCCTATTTTAAACACTGGTCTGTTTTGGGCGTGCCCGTGTTCAGCATTGAATTTATTTGAGATGTCACACTTTACAGTAGTGGTTAATGGCTCATATGAAAGTAGATACTCTGGGCTTTAAGAATTTGAAGTATTTCCTAAGTATTTCTCTTTCGTTTTTTCCTATTCTATTAGGTTTAAATGTTATAAATTTATCGTGGCAGTTGAATACTTTGAGTTTTACTATCAAGAAAGCTTTAGTTGTGATTGTGTTATTGTGGAGAGGTGTGAATTGTTTGCCCAGCAGGGGGCTCGCACGTCCCCCCTTTACCATCGCCCTGCTCACAAGCAGCTAAACACAGAGTCACAGTACTCTACACACAGAAACCCAACCGTGTCCTGAATCATCTTATAACAGACATACAGAAATAAAATAACTCATTTGTTTACACGGACTGAAAATGGCCAATATTTCAGCTTGTCACGTTACTTCCTGTTTCCAGTTTGGTGATGGTACAGAAAGTGTCGTTGATTTTTATTAGACTTTTGTAAGACTGTAATTTTCACTATAGTGGTGCGATGATATGCCTGTTGATATTCGCTCTTCCTCATTGCTTGAATGTTGAACGTACACAAAAAAGAGACATATGGAATTACGCGATCGATCCATGGGTCAGAAAGCCTACTGTAGGTAAAAGCCCCGCCCTCAACGAGCCCGAAACCGGAATCGAATTGTCTGAATAAACTGTGGTTAAGGATTCATTTACTTACAAACAAACGTATAAATCAGCTGGTCGCTGATGCTTTGAAGGAAAGTAAAAGAGTACAAGCATATCCGATATACCGTTTAGTACATTTTCGTCAAAAAGTTGTAATCCAACAATTGTTGTGGAGTTAAATTATTTTTTTTCATTCTGAGAACACAAGTTTACTTTACATAAGTTTGAACTTTTTACGATCTGTCATGTCTTCTTATTGACCACGAGGAAGTTCACTGGAACACAGATCAAATCTTTTCCTGGTATGGACCGCAGCCCAGCATGCTGTTAGATATCCTCTAGAAGAAGTGTATATGCATTTTATTTCAAAGCGTGTATGATCCTAAAAAAAACAATTAACACGTTAAGTATAAATAGAGTTATCTGACTTTTCTTCCTCAAGCAGGTAATGACACAGTTGTCAGGCTTTTAATTAAAACATTTTGCCTTCAGTGACTCACATTTAAAATTAGACCCGATAGATTGACTTTAAACATCTCCCAATTGCTAGCTGTTAAGGTTAAAACTTGTACATTAATATAAAAGCTTTTTTTTTAGGGTAGATTACACGGTTGATTCTGAAACGCCTGATCCGCGCCGTGAGCAAAGACCTCTCTCATGGCTCTCTCAAGTTATGATAGTGATGAGTGTGTTTTGAGATTTGCAGACTTTTCCCAGAAGGTGCATTCTATCAGATCAGTCCACTTGAACTGACAGATACAGAGGCCACACCTCCTATATTTGGATTGAGAGATACATAGGCCAACACCTCCATCATGGAGCCTGACAGATACAAAGGCCACACCTCCTTCACTGGGACTGACACATACAGAGGCCTTGTGTACTTTACATGGACTAAGAGGCAAAGAAGCCCCGCCTCCTTACTTGGTACCTAGTACAGCTGCTTTAACTCCTTGTTCAGTGCAATTACGATTATAATTTACCAAACCAATGAAATGTTATCCAAGGCTCTTTAGCAAGCATTGTTTTTTTTTTTTTAAAAAAACCCATAAATAAATAAATAACATACCAAAGATAGCACCACCTCTTAATTGCAAATTCCAACAAATTTGCATAACATAATTGGTACAAAATAAGATTAAGTTTAATATGAGGGGCGGGGCTAGCAGCGGTCTCTCTTAGCTATTGAAATTTCGACTCCAGGTCCAGCAGTATGGATTTTCTCATGGAATTTCTATCTTGATTGGCTCCTGGATCCCAATTTGATCAGAAACCTCCCAGTGGACACGGGACATGACTGTGACATGTCTGACATTAAAAAAATAATAATAAATAAAATAATAAAAAACACCGCCGGAGTCAGACGGCAAGGTGAAGAGACGTCTGCTTAAATTGGATGAACGTGAAAGGTGAGAGAAAAGACTGCTATTGTACTCGTACACGCACGTGCGGTTGATTTGTGCGAGTGTCAAGCGAAAGCTTAAATCGTTTCCTCCTGGAATCTAATTTGAATTTCCACAGAGCGAGCCGGTCTCGCAGAAGTACAAATGTGACATGCGTGTTCGTCGTTTTAATATCCTCTTTTAAGTGCCCTTCAGGGGGGACGAATCAGCTTTGTGCGATGAGCAGTCTACCATAAAGAAAATCGACAACATTAATAACGCTCTCAGGAAAATGAATTCTCCATCAGGAATCAGCGTTCTCTACAATTCTGCCAGATCAAAGCGCCTTCAGATGTCGAGCAAGTGCTAAGTTTTAATATCACAGATTTCAGATGGATTCAGATATACACTGGGATATACGTTATAAAATATACCAGTCGTATTTGTCTACACAGAAGTCAAACAGCACATTGTGTTCAAGAGGAAACGAGGAAAAGTTGTTTGTTTGTTTTGATTGGTCGGTTATTGGGTCAGGGAGTCGTGTATAATAGTATGACGTTGACTAAATAAGAAATAAAATCACTCCGTGTTGTTCCGTTATGGAAAAACGATCAGTAACGGGGTGGTGTGATGAAGCGGAGAAGGTGAAAAGGTTCATTGAGCGTATAGAAACTTTTACTCCAATTCAAACACTGAATGGAAACTTTTTCTTTTTTTTTGGATGTTAATTTGGTTGTAAATGAAAGGGAAAGTAAGAAGAAGAAAATTTTTTTTTTTAAAAAGTCATACAGAGTTATATAACCAGCTTTTAAATGAATCTTCTCTGATGTGGAAATGCAAACATACAAATGAGGAAATGAGGACAGCGCGATTTGCATAATGCAGTGTAGGCAGTAATAATTTACTCTCCGGTCTGTACCGTGTTTAACATTGCACGCTCGGTGTCAGCTTCTAATGTAAACTCTTTATTACCTGCACAATGTCGCTTTATAAATGTGTCTCAATGTCAGCTGTATTTAAACACCTTGACCCTACACACACACACACACACACACACACACACACACACACACACCTCTATTACTTACGTATATTAGTATATGATAATAGTGTCAGCATAAACAGTGCTGAAAAAACAACAACAACAACAACAACAATAATAGAAACCATCACAGAAATCAGAACGGTTTCCACTACAAATACCATTACAAACTATCAGCTAACCATTAAAACCATTACCATTCCTTCATGGTATCCACTAGATATAACATGCCACCGATAGAAAGAAAGAAATTACCAGTAGAGACTCATAGGGACCGTTACAGTTTCCATTAAAACTAATACAATTCTCATTATAACCATTAAAACCATTACAAATTCTATGAGGGTTTCTAATGGGGGTTTTGTTCAGCAGGGAGATAATACTGTATATGAGAAAGACCCCACGAGTCATGTATGAAGATACACACACACACACACACACACGCACACACACACGCACACACACACACACACGTGCAAGCAGGTCATGATGGAAGTGAAGATGACTGCATTACAGGGCTGGCACAGAGTCAACCAGCAACACACACACACACACACACACACACACACACACAGGCTGACAGCATCACCAGGGTATATTCTCAGCATCTGGTTGTGTCTGCTGGTCACACACTTCAGACATGGACTGAAATAAGAAGCTCGGGTATAAAACGTGGCACGGTTCCAATGTCTCGCCCGTGTAGATGTACATTATAAATAAAACTTGACGTTTTCAACGTCTTCGTTTCGATTCTCTCACAGATCCGTTCTTATTTCAGTCTCTGACAGTTCCCCGGTCCGAACGGTGAGAAACAACAGGAACACGCTTCACATCTAGAATCGGCTCCCGAGCTTTTGTTGACTTTCTTGTCTATGAGTTAATGATGCAGTAACACGCCGCTGGCTGAGAAACCCCGAGCCGTCCGTCCTCCAAAATCACCTGCGATTCAAACGTGTGGACATTTCGCTATCGTTTTCTACAGGGCTGTCTGAAAAAAAGTCAGGAAACGTTGAGCTAATATATCGGACTGCATATATATTGAGAAAACACGTACAGCGTACAGCGTACAGCGCCCTTCACTAATATTGGCACCCTTGCTAAATATGAGCAATTTTTTGTCTTTATTGTTTAACCTTCAAAAAAATTAACAAAAATACATAAAAAAAAAAAGATTTGCAGCTTTTTTTGCTCATATTTACCAAGGGTGCCAATATTAGTAGAGGGCACTGTACGCTGTACGCATTTTCTGAATTGTATATTAGGGGTGTAACCACTGTATGTTATAGCAGCTATAAAAACACAATCATTTTCTCTTTAAAGTTAATTTAAAAAAACGTCTAATTAAGTTTTGATGAGCAATATTATAATATTACACTATTCCTCAATTCTGTAAGAAAGTAGATGTGCAGCACCAGAGTTTGTGTTCACGACTCAAGCTGGTGGAACTGAAAAAATTCTCAGACATCTCAAATTTGTTTTGATTTTCACTGTGAGAAATCTTCACGATGCTGAACTTCCGGCAACCTGCTCTGCTCTAAAACTCCAATATCTCGCACCGCTGCTAGGGCTCTGACAGCTCTCTCTTTAACCGCAGAATCTCACGCTTTTCCTCAGAACCTGTCACCCTTGTCTCATCCTTTCTCCTCATCCTTGTCTTGCCGACAAACTCGTCGTTATTTCCTGTCAAGTTCCCGAGCTGGGAGAACAGATTCCACCGTGCCACGCCACGCTTATTCCCGTTCCCTTGATCATTCGGCTCAATTTGTGATTACCGTTCACGGAGAATTACTGTGGGACTCAGGTGAGAGCAGATGAGCGCGAGGAACAGTCGGAGGAAGCCATTCATCATCACGGTATTGATCGGGGAGATGGTGAGGCCCGCTTCCTGATGAATAATCTAATAAAGAGGGCAGCGCTGAATGCCAAGTGATATAGACAGCAGGGTCAGCAACTCTGGCAGGAGCCGAACCGGCTTTGATCTTCCTCTCATTCCTAAAGCCAAAAGAGAATAAATAACACAAAAAGTTGCTCTCGGTATATCGAGGGCACAAAAAAAAAGAGAGACTGCTGAATTTTTTGTCAGCCGATACAAAAATCTTCAAACACTGTTCTACCACAAATGAAGAGACGTACCATATATATCCCTCGAACACAAATCCGACATGTGTGTTCATCAACATGGGGGCATTTCCCAAATGTTGGACATGATTATAGGTGTTAGTGAAAACTGTAACATTAGCTAGCTAGAAAAATGTCTTGGTATATGCTAGATATGTCAACGTGCCGAGCTAGGTACAGCTAGCTAGGTAGTTCATTTAGCTAGAAAGCATTAAAGCTTGTACAGCTAGCTATATTACCTAACTAGCTAGCTGTTTCGAGTGTATAGCGATGACTATATGGGAATGCTTTTAGTTTGCGTTTAGCTAACTCTCTATGTCACTAATAAGTGTTTGTGAGTACCTTGATGCCGAATCAGCTAGTGTAATCAGCTAGTGTAATCAGCTAGTGTAATCAGCTAGTGTAATTAGCTAGTACAGCATTTTTACAGATCTGGTAAATTGCAAGAGATATGGAACTGATGCTACTGAATGTGTACAAGTTACATGTTACTGTAGCTAGCTAATTTATCGGACTAGCTAGCTGTTTAATAGCATATAATATAGTGTTTAGTAAATGGTAATGTATTTTTCTTAACCTGCAGCTAACTAGCTGTTAACTACTAAATAGCATTAGTGAAATCCAAGCCTGAATTGTATTTGTTCCAACCAGAATTGCTTTACGATTTACGTTATTAGAAAAGGTTCTTAGTGGAATGATTTTAGAAAAGTAAGAACAGTTTAAAATCCATAATAATAATAATAATAATAATAATAATAATAGTAATAATAATAATAATAATAGTTCCTAAGGGTTCTCTAAAGGAACTGTGCAAGAATTGATCTTTCAGAAAAGTTTCCAAATAGAACTCCTTTAGAAAGATAGACACTTTAGTCTGTAAACTCATATTTAAGAAGAAAAAATAGTTGGTCCATTTGGTGAAAATTTTAAGGGTTCTACTTACTCTGCGAAATCCTGTACGGACTGAATCTAGAACCTTTCAGCAGAAGATTTTCCTTTCAGAAAAGGTTCCAAGTGGAACGCATTTCAAAAGTTTACAGTACATACGTAGAACCCTCGTGAGAATTTTTCCCTAAAATTGTACACTATTACAAAAAAAAACAAACCTTTAAGCATGTCCCTCTGTGGGCCGGCTTAAGGGTTCTCTACGGAACTGTGCGACTGTGGAGTTTCCCATCTGGAAATGTTCCAAGTGGAATTCCTTTGGAAAGTTAAGACCTCTTTTTCCCGGCTTGTCTTTTTGGTAGAACCCTTAAGGGTTCCATAAAGAACTGTACATGTACGAGAACACTTAATACACAGAAACCTATTACTGAAAAAGCTTAACACCTCTTCGGGGCCTCTTTGGGAACCCTTTCAGAAAAGTAAAAAGCTAGAACAGTAGAAAAGAACCTTTAGAGAATACGGTTTTCTAGATGGACCGGAACACGAGTGGAGATGAACTCCGTGATATCGTGTAGGATTCTCGCTCGATTGGTTTTCCTCTAGTGCGGGGTATAAAAAGGAGATATTTATTATTGGATTAAATGAAGTTGGCTTTAACTGCAGGAACGCACCACTTGGGTTCTCTGAGAACTAATCCACTCTCTCTTGTTATGCTAATTACCATCACATTATACGAGATCAGCAAACTCCAGCCGAGCGTAGAACCCGAATAACTCCAAAGTTTCGTTCTTCCCGCTGATCGCTTCCTGCAGAGCCGAGCAACTCTCGCTGTCCTGATGTGAGGTGTAAGCTCTGACAGAACACTCGAGCTGCCGACAGTACATCTGTCACACACACACACACACACACACACACACACACACACACACAACAGGATAAGATCCTTGCATACCTCCTAGGTACTCTCTCCTGATGTCATGTCATATTTTTCCAGATTCTCTCGTCTCTGATGGATTTCTATTATTAAAGAAGCGTACATTTTATCCGTTTAAAGTTACATTTAACGTCGAGGAACGTCCGAGAAACAAGTTACTTCCTGTTCTCGCTTACATTCTAGCAGCTAAACAGTCTCTCCAGCCCGCTCTTTACTCGGTCTCTTGAAGTGAATAAAACTGCAAAGCGTAAACTCCTCGTTCTAAAGCTTTGCACTGACACTGGAGACTCCTTCCATAAATGTTAATGAAACGTCACCATATCTATTACGATTACATTAAAAATATATATTTAGAAAAAAATAATAATCATTGATGTGGAATGTCTGCTGTACAAGTCCCTGCGAATGAGCTGTTACTATGGAAACGATACGCCTTTAAAAACTTTAAAAACCAACCAACACTTTCTAACCAATCAGAATCCAGAATTCAACAGCGTTGTGGTGTAAATATATATTTATATACAGTACTGTAGTAATACATTACACTTAATGCGACAGATTATTTAGAGTGCATTAAGGATGAAAAACCCGTGCTTACTGGAAAGGCGGGAACCGGAGAACCGAACAAATCTATAAATCCCTGGCATCTGGACAAAAACCTTTTTATTGTAAGAGCATATCCAAATAAAGAGGCTTGTCCTGATGTCCTGCTGAAGGCAAACAGAGCAGCGAATTTGGAAATCCACCAGATTTTCTTTTAAGCTGTGACTTCAAGCAGACTTTATTAGAAAGCGCGGTACAGTTCGGCAGAGGGGGGAGTGTCAGCGCTGAGTCAGTGGAGGAATGAACTCTTTGAACAGCTTTATCAAAGCGCGCAAAATGATACATTTTGATGCGCAGATCTGAAGGACGCGAATATTGCTGTCGCCTGCGTATTTCGTCGTTTTGTACGGACGCCGAAAACAAAGTTCTCTTCGCCGTTATCGCGTTACTGTACGGTGAAGCCGTCGCTGATTAATGGAAGATTGAGAATCAATTAAGTTACAGCCTCATTGGTATGGAACGTTCCTTTGATCTTTTGATTGATCCGAGTCAGCAATACGGGACACACACACACACACATAGATTAGGAGTCTAACGTATTGCCATTCTCCGTATCTCTTTAATGCTCCAAACATCTATCTGAACTCGGATTTAATAGTGAAGTCATCGTTATCAGTTCGTACATGTAAATGCTGACTTCTCTACGCATACTACATTCACGGCCCTTATCCAGACCGACTTACATTTATCTCATTTATACAACTGAGCAATTGAGTGTTAAGGGCCTTGCTCAAGGGCCCAGCAGTAGTAGCTTGGCAGTGCTGGGGCTTGACCTCCTGACCTTCTGATCAGTAACCCGAAGCCTTTAACCACTGATCCACCACTGTCCACACTAACGTAAAGTTTGGTATTCCGCAAGGTTCTGTTTTACGCCCACTGCTTTTTTCTTTTATGTGCATCCTCTGGGTCAAATTATCCATGAACATGGTATTAGCTTCCACTCTCAGAGGACAGACAGCAGCTTAATAAAGTTGAGGAACGTGTAAAGAACATTAGACATTGGATGCTTATTAACTTCCTTTTATTTAATCCTGATAAGACAGAAGTACTTGTATTAGGACCACGTGTAGCTAGAAGTAAGCTTTCTGATCACATAGTTACTCTGGAT
>JANDJT010000103.1:1198764-1214326 GCA_024331685.1 Stegophilus panzeri | reverse complement strand
TAGGGTTATGGTTAGTTGTATGTGCAGGGTTAGGGTTAGTTGTATGTGTAGGGTTAGGGTTAGGGGTAGTTGTATGTGCAGGGTTAGGGTTAGTTGTATGTGTAGGGTTAGGGTTAGGGGTAGTTGTATGTGCAGGGTTAGGGTTAGGGTTAGTTGTATGTGCAGGTTTAGGGTTAGGGTTATTTGTATGTGCAGGGTTAGGGTTAGTTGTATGTGCAGGGTTAGGGTTAGGGTTATTTGTATATGCAGGGTTAGGGTTAGGGTTATTTGTATGTGCAGGGTTAGGGTTAAGGTTAGTTTCGTGTTGTACGTGCAGAAGAGTCGTATGACGGCTTTGCGATGGACTTTGTCTGTGTTTCCAGATTCTGAAAAGATCGTCTGTCGCATGTTTACGCTAATTACTCCAACGCAATGTGTGTAGTGCAGCAGGCAGTGGGACCCATAATGAATAAACATATGGTAGCTACACACCAAATGAAAACTTGGTTTGGAAAAGTCTATAGGGTTTTCTGGGTCTAAAGAGGTACAAAAAAACCCCAACTAACTCTGCTGGCCTATAGCCTACTGAACTTACTTGCTTGAAGTTAACTAAACCAATAAAAAAACCCGAATAACCCAGACACTAAATCTAGCGCCTAGGTACTTAGTCACACTTTCTTCCTTTCTTGGAATAAAACAGCTGAAGCTATTTCTCTTCCTTTTTTTGTCGCAGAAATTAGAGCTCTTGAGGAAACAAAATGAACAGCGAAACGCTCTCCATAGCCGAAGTCACCCCGCTTACTTCAATTTCTCATGATTGGAATTCACTCTCCACCAATTACGATATCGCTTTTGATACCTGGATGGAATTACCTGGCTCTGTAGCAGTTTACAGGATCATTTTCCAGGTGGGAAGAGACAGGAAAGAACAGCATCAGCTATAGAGTATTTAAAATAGAACACGTCTGTCGCTGTGCGTTTCACTGAGCCATTCATCACTCTTTAAACAGAAGAGATTCAGGACAGTGCTGCATCGTGTTAGACTTCTCTAAGGTAATATCCAGCCAGCTGCTCTATAAATAATATTAACTACATCCATAAATAATGCAAAGATGCTAAATGCACCGTTTTGTTCCTGAACACTGGAGAAAAAACCAATGTTACAGAGCATCACACGTGTGTATGGCGATAGGACGTAACGTCTCCGCTGTAGAAGTACGGCCTGTTTAATTTCTGGCTTTAACTTTACATGATTTGTCCCATTGATGCAAGTCCAGACACCACAGCATTTCCAAATTGTCCATATTGTGTAAACGTGTGTGTGATTTTGCCCTGCGATGGGTCTCCCCTGCCTTGTGCCCTGAGTCCCCTGGGATAGTCTCCAGGCTCCTCACAACTCTGTGTAGGATAAGCGCTAGAGGAAACAGATGGATGGATGGATATATACCACACCTTAATGTCCGCTAGCCGCGTTATTACTCCTTCGGCACATGCTAAGCATCTTTGTTTGTATTGTGAATATCACAAGGTCACAGTGTAGCATCATGGAAATATTAGATTACTGGTGTAAATGAAATGGCGTGACCTTGAGTCCAGATGGTTTCTATAAATATTGCATTTAGGAGCTGTTGTACATCTATAAATTTAATACAAGGTGAATGTCAGATAAAGGTGAGCGTAGAAACTTTTCTCCGAAGCTTTTCTGTTTTGTGTTTGCCTGAAATCCCATTTCTTTCCACCCTGAAATGCAATTACAGCAGCATCACTTTCATTTTCCCCCTGTGGCTAATATTTGTGTCCTTCAGACGTCGGTCAAAAGGTCTGATCAAGACATCGCTTAGCCTTGAATCGCTTTAAAGAAGAAAGAAAGAAAAAAAAAAAAACGACTCAGTCCAAATCCCATTGATTGAGTTCAATCTGTCAGGTGCTGTATTTATTCAAACATGAAGTGCTTTATTGCTCGAACTGATGCACACGCGCTCCAGAGACGCAACCACGGGTCACATTGAGGAGACAAAAGAAACGGATGACGGTAAATAAGAGCCGCCCTGCCACAAACAGTAAACAATACGAGCGCTCGAAAAGTCAGTACTGTCACTGTATCGTGGTAGATAAAGTCAATGTCAGAGGAGGAAAATAATAAATTAGCCTCCAGGAGAGAACCCGAAGCATCTCGACACACGAGACCTGTCCTTCGGGCGCTTTTCTTGAAAATGACTCCATTGAAGAGAAAAGAAAATAAACTTGGCACAGCTGTGGAACGTGTTGAGATAAAACCGCATTTAGCTCAAGGCTTTTCTTTTTGTCTATTTTTTTTTTTCTCTTTTTAAACAACTAGGTTTCCTGACGAATCTTTTAATTCGAAGAGTCTGGATTTAAAATATACAGTACATTAGTTTTATTTCCGTTATCTTGCCACCAAGAGGGCTTAATTAACAAACAGCAGATGTTTTTTTTTAATTTTTTTTTTTTTATTGGAATCTTTAATTATGCAGATTTATATTTATAATAACGCGCTCGTTCAAATACGTTACTGTGTCTATAGCAACGGCTTGTTTGCAGGGACTCATGTGGTGAAGTTGTCTTTAAGGAGACTTTTATTCAACATTTTAAGGAAGGAGTCTCCAGTGTCAGCACACGTGCTCCTCGGACAAATCGGATTTAAGCGGTGGTGGAAGTAATAGTAAGTAAAGTGTAAAATACTTTACGTATAAGTACATCGTAGAATGTTATGAACGTATTCGTAAGTCATGGTACGTCCGGCCTTTCAGAGAGAGCATTAACAAAAATATCCGGTAATATTTATTTTAAAAAATCATTGGAAGTGACAGAAGTGAGGTATAAAAGGAATAAATGAATAATAATAATAATAACAATATCTCGAGCGATGCAAGACCTGTCCTTCGGGCACATTTTGTCAAAATGACTCCTTGGTTGCAGAGAAACAAAAGGAAAATAAGAAAGCTTCGGAACGTGGCGCGACTGTCGACGTTGCTTGATAGCGAACGCTCCCTCGGATCCCGAGCGTGTCGGGATGAAGCTCGCGTTCGGCTCAGGGCTTTTTCACTCCACGCACGCCATGCCTCGAGGGAGAACACAGCGTGGGACACGGCTGGTGGGATTTCCATGTGCAATATCTGAAATTCAGATAAGGCCACGAAAAACAAACTTTCTTAACAAATACTTAGAGGGCCAAGCTGTTCTCAATCCTCCGTCCTTTTATCCGTTCCTGATATTTTCAAGCTGTTACAGTTTCCCCTACTGAGACTCTGCTTGGAATCCTGTTTTGGCAACACATAAAGAAAAAAACAAACAAACATCCATTTTACATTCCCGAGTGCACGACAGTGGCGTCTTGTTGGGTTTGGAAGACGAGTGTCAGTCAGATCTCGTCAGATGCTTCTCCAGGCATCTTTAGGACTGTTATTGTTATTATTTTTATTAGTAGTAGTAGTACTAGTTTCATGTACAGTTTGTGTTAAAAAGTTAGCATCATCTTTTAAGATTTTTACTTGCCACCATGTACAAGATCCCAATAAGTTCGGTTCTGTTATAACCATGTTTTCGTCTTATCCTGTCATATATTACCTCTCATAAAGGTGTATAAAGATGTTACGAAGAAAAATAAAGCTTGGACGGGAGCAGCAGAGATCAGCGGTGCCTCTGCTGAGTGGACGTCGCTAGTACAGTTAGCATGCTTTAACAAAAATCTGACAACAAAGCTAGCACCAAGCCGAGCGTGTAATATTTAAATTTAAAAACAACTGATTTTCACTCTGATTAGTGCGTTGTTTACTTTGCGTTTAACTACTTAGCTTTAGAAGCTATGTGTAGTTACTACTGTACCACTTCTCATTGGAACGATAGACAGGCCACGCCCGCAAGAGACAAACTACAAGCGATACAAGTGACTTGAATGTACGGTTATGTTTGTAGCTGTCCTGGGAGTTTGCTGTCCTCCTATTGGTGGATTTTAGACGAGCATCGTGGTGTTTATTTTAACTACAACTTTCTCACGCTGTCAGAATTTCGTCGTCAGCCGTCTTTGATCGATAACGTGATCACGTCACCCTACGCGTCCTCACGACCAAATAATTGCTTTACGATGTTTTCCTATGAAAGCAATATCATGCTGAAAAGCTAGCTTGTCATGATTTTACACACAATAAGTTGCGCTCCGCACACAAGTATTCACCCCCTGTTAATAAAATCCATTTCAGTTCCAGACTGTGACACTACAGAATATGGGGGGAAAAGGGGGTGAATACTTATGCGGAGCTCTGTGTGTTAAAAGAATTTATCAGCTTTTATGGTTACACAGGACTGAAAATAAACAATTTCCGACGTGCAGTGTTTCTTAAAGAGTTGTCCCGGTGCAAACCTCAGCCCCAATTAAATATAACGAGAAAGTAAACAGAGGCGTCTGCATTGGTATTTGAATGCATTAAGTATCCGGAAAGCTCTCGCTCGATGCTCAGGAGGACCTAATCACACACTTACAGCGCCGAGGTTACTAAGCAACCAATGGAAGAAAACAATCCGCCGCCCATGGCATTTCTACATGGCATTAATGTTGGCTCGGACTTAGACGTGTTTTGAATGTGAAGTCGACAGCCAGCTACAGAGGTTGTGGTGGGGTTTTTTTTCTCTCTTGACTTGAAATGCGTTGTGAATTGCAGCTCATATTTTAAGCAAATTAGGAATTCATTAGGAACAAATGGAAATTAATGGGATATCTCTATTCATTTCTAAGTCATTGCTCTGGGGTACCTGTTAGATCGGATTGGAGGCAGATGATTATTACGGAGATTTCGTGGTGAATTTAGTCGATACGTGGTTACGTTTCTGGGAGAAAAGACCACGAGGTTGTGGGTTCAAAAGTCAGGACTGAATAAAGCCACAGTGGCTTGTTGAGCAACTCTTGAGAAACGGTGGGATTGGATTCTTCCTTGCTATTACGACATCTCTGGTAAAAAAAAAAATCTTTAAGTCGATAGGTCTAGATAAATATCTTTCAGGAGAGGTTAGAGTTTATCTACAAAATAAATAAATAAATAATGAATGAATGAATGACTGAATGGGTGAATTAATGAAATAGAGGTGTGAGTACATAAACAACCTAACGAATAAATAAATAAATAGATGTGAAAGTGCATAGATAATCAAACAACCAAATAAGTAAGTAAATAAATAAATGCAATCATGAATAGATAGATAGATAGATAGATAGATAGGTGGGTGTAAACAAGCAAAATAAATAAAAACATAAATCAATAAATAATCAAAGAAATAAAGCACACACACACAAAAGCACACAAGCTTTTGCATGCATAAATAAATAAATAGAGGGGCAGGTGTATAATTAATCCAACAAACAAACAAATAAACAAATAAAAAGAAAGAAAGAAAGAAAGAAAGAAAGAAAGAAAGAAAGAAAGAGAGAGTGAGAGAGAAAAATAGACACAAGTACATAAACAATCAAATAAATAAATAAATATAGGCACAGGTGTATAATGAATCCAACAAAGAAACAAATAGAAAGAAAGAAAGAAAAAAAAGAGAGATAGAGAGAAGTACACAAGTACATGTACAATAAATAAGTAAAGAAACTTTGTGCAAGACCTACACTGTGACTTTATAAGCTCTTAATACACATTACATAAATATTTTATAAAAAAAAAAAAAAAAAAAAAAATTAAATTACTTGACATGATATTTTATGTGTTTAGAACTTAAGAAGTCTTAATAAAGAGGGTTTTATTCGTTACATTACAGTCTTACGTCCATCTTATGATTTTATTTCTTCACCAGTTTTCCATCTTAGTAGAAAATCTGATTTTTTCCACAAAATTTGCTCTCTGTGAACTTTTGAAAGTTACAACCCTTAACTATCTATTTCGGTAGGTCCTATGTAACCCGAAACACAACTGGTGGCCCCTCATCCTGACCAACTCCTGCTCTGGTGGTCAGATGGGTCTACATGGTTCGCCTTTGGCTCCTTCGGCCTGAAAAGCGGTGTAAGTGCTGTCAATCTCAGTGAAGGTGGGACTGGTGGCCACAGCTGGTGGACAGCTTCTCATCTCCATGTAACGATTGGGACTCGCGATTCTCACCTGACACACTCGGCCAAGCGTGATCGAATGATTAGAAACATGGATGCCTTTGACAAGCCTTTCACATGCCAGTCCAGCCCTGACCTCAGCACTACCTGGAGAGAGAGAGAGAGAGAGAGAGAGAGAGAGAGCGAGAGAGAGAGAGAGAGAGAGAGAGAGAGAGAGAGAGAGAGAGAGAGAGAGAGAGAGAGAGAGAGAGAGAGAGAGAGATATTTTACTCACTCTAGAACATGACTCTTTAAGCGTATTGTGTCTTAACCCTGATTGGTTCATTCGAGTTTGGTTGTCCCTCTGGAGGATCCCTTAAAAGTTCCATGTCATTCACCTTGCAAGGTTGCTAATAGAACCTACGTAAAAAGCTGGAACCTTTACGCTTTAAAATAAACAAATAAATAAATCCCTTACAATAACATGTATTGTCCTTTGCATTTAAAGGTTCTATGTCGTTCCCTTTCAGAAAAGCTTGTAAAGAAAACCTTTATTGAAAACTATCTGCAAAACCTTTCAAACCTTCCTTAAAAAAATAAAAATGGAGAACCCTTAAGAGTTCTTCAGTGGTCTTTCTGGGGGTCCTTTTAAAAAAATTTATGTAAATCCTTTTCAGAAAATTTTGCAAGGGAAATTTTTATTGAACGCTAGAACTATTAACTATCCAATGAACTTATACTCTTAAAAAAAAGGCAGCTGTCTTTTGGTTGGCCTTCTGGGAGAACCATTAAAGGTTCTCATTCCCATTCAGAAAGTATTTCAAGATCCATTAACCATTTGAAGAAAGTTTACACACAATAAAGAACGCTGAACAGTTCGATGGTTGTCCCTTTGCAGGATTCTTATGTAGTTCCCTTTTAGAAAAGGTTCTACTGGAAAAATGCTTATAAAAAAACAGTATTTACCATCCAATGAGCTATTACACTCTTAAACACTGTAGAACCCTTAGGGAGAACCTTTGAGGTGTTTATGTATAACCATGCAAGAAAACGTTTTTGACGTTTTCAAGGTTTGGATGCTGCATGTCCTTAATTATCAATAAACCCTTAAAGAACCCTTAAAGAACCCTTAAAGAACCCTTGAAGAACCCTTGAAGAAGTGTGTATTAATTGGGTAAGTCTGCAGCACAAACTACACATAATTGCTCCTTATTTTCATCTTAATTCCTAGAACCTGTTGGAGGTTTAATATTTCTTGGTATTTGGTACAGAAAAAGGTTCTACAAAGGCTTCTTTAAGGAGTCACTGAACAATTAAGGTTCTGTAGTCTTCTGTAGTTCTTCTTAATATTGGGAACCTATCAGGCATTTAACATTTAGTTAGCATGTGTTGGAAAAAAGTTTGTTTAAGGTTCTTTAAGAAATTAATGGATAATTAAAATATCTAGAACCTTCTGGCTCTTGTTGCGCTTTTAGAAATGTGTTCTTCTGGGGTTTTTAAGGGATCACTGGATAATTAAAGGTTTGGGTTTTGTAATCTCTTAAAATGGAAACACGTTGTTGTTTGGCTTGATAAAGAACCTTTACATGTTCCCCAAGAGCAGAACGTTATGGGCTTGAAATTTTTTGCCCCTTAATTCAAATAGTATATGTTTTAATATCTTCTTACTTCCTAGAACCTGTCTAGCGTTTAACAAGTCTTGTACTATAAAACTGAACAATTATCGGCTCAAATTTCTGATAGGTACACACTCTTGTTTGGCTTGCTATAGAACATTTAAGGATTCCCCAAAAGGAACAAGTGGAGAACCGTTAAGGGTTCCACATATTCTAACCCTTTTTCTTCAGGTAATAAGAAATAATATACGAATGAGTTTTTTGGTGGTTTTTCCACTGTCAGTGCAGACTTGTGGAACCTCCAGTATGTAGTAACCCAATTAAATTGTGAAGCTCTCCTGGAGCTGGCCTCAAGCTGGGCATGACATCGGAACAAATTGCTCTTGCTAGTGACCTAAACGTGGCAGACTGGTGAAGTGGTACAGACCCCAGGGACTAAAGATGGTACAGGCCCTGGGGAAGACGATGGTAATATTCTCATCACCAGGACACCATGTTCTCCTGTAGAACCCTCTGTCCCGGCTTTGCCCTGTTACACAACATTTTCTATTCATGCATTGGGAACACTTTAATAGATCTTCTTTGAAGAAATAAATAAATAAAAAAGCATGGAGGAAAGAAAAGAAAAAAAAAGAAAAAGAAAATCACATTTGTGGAAAATGGTTGCAGGCGTGAAGCGCTTCTGGCAAGTCGCTCGCACAGATCCCGTTTTCCTGGGAGGCCTTTGTGCAGACAGCATGGGTTTCACGGTTCTGCCTGTTCTTTAGCCTGCTCTGGCTTTCGTTTTTCCTTTCGACCATCTGCAGGGTGATGCAGCAGTCGGTTCCACCGTTGACCGAATCACACACACAAGTCTCTGTACTCATTTAAACCCACTCCATGGCTCATTTTAAATCTCTAATCGACAGCACTTGTTTTGTCAAAATGTTCCCATCAAGCAGTGACACCTCAGGCAGCTAAAAACCACAGAACCCTCGCGCGCTAGCTCGCATAAACAGTCCACGAACCGAGTGAAGGTCATCTCGCTAGAACACGGTGTAATCAATAATGCAACAGCCATAAGTTATAAACCACGAGAAGTACCATTGGTTCTGGCAGAAATCCATCACGGCGAGCAGCTCGAGACTGAGAGATGATCGAAGTAATAAAAATAGTCAAATTGTTTTAAAGTGATTTATTTGAGAACCTGGGATGAATCTAGAACCGCTCATTTACAATCTCTGGAACGCAGAGCATATTCCCTGCAGTCTCGTTCAACAAAAATAACGCCAATCAATGTTTATTAGCATCTCAGCATCCACAAGGGTTCTTTAAGGGTTTAATGCACAATTAAGAGTTCCTAGCCTACCTTCTGATAGGGAACCCATAAAAAGTTCTACGTAAAATGCTATAACAGAGTGTTCCCTTATCATAAAGGAGGTTAATCACTGTTTATTACCTTATCACCATCTACAGTCATTTTAAAAAAGGGTTCTTTAATGGTTCATTGATTAATTAAGTGTTCTTAACCTCTTTTCTGATAGGGAACCCTTAAAAGGCCCTTTTAGTACTCTACAACAAAGTGTTTACCTATCAGAAGGAGGCTAATCACTGTTTATTAGCATCTCAGCATCTACACACTTAGAAAAAAAAGGTTAATTGGATAAGGGTTCTGATAGTGAACCACTCTAGTGTAATGTTCTAGCTAGTACACAGAACCTTTAAGGGTTCCGACACAACCAGATAACTTTCAGAAAGGAGGCTAATCAGTGATTATTAGCTTCTCAGCATCTATGCACTTGTTCTTTAGGGAGTCATTACATAATTAAGGGTCCCTAGCTTGCTTCCTGCTAGGGAACCCTTAAAAGTTCTGTGTAGAACTCTACAACAGAGTATTTCCTTATCAGAAAGGAGGCTTATCACTAATTATTACCATCTCAGCATCTACATGATTAGAAAAATGGGTTCTTAAGGGTTCTTATCTTCCATTTTTGATAGTGAACCACTCTAGTGTAGTGTTCTCTAGCTAGTACATAGAACCTTTAAGGGTTCTCATACAGCCAGATTCCTTTCAGAAACAAGGCTTATCATTGTTTTTAGTATTGCAGCATTGGTGGAAAAAATGGGTTCTTGACGTTCCTCTAGGATATTTAAAGGCTTTTTTTGCTTCCTTTTTTGTTCTTGTTTGTTGTTGAGTTCTTCATATATCCTTTAAGGTTTTCCGTCATAAGGACAAGCCAGATTCCTTTCCAGCTTCTAGATTTAACATATTGTTTTTGAAAGAGTTTATCTTTTTGTTTGATCCTCTGAAGTTTAGGAGAACAGAAGAAGTCTTAAGAGTTCTGCATTTTCTTAGAGTGCACCCTTAGGGCTTTTTCTTTCACAAATGGCCAGTCGTATGCCCAGGAAAAAAAGAAAAGTTTTTATTACAAATCCTCGAGCTGAAGATCTCGGGATGGTGTCCAGAACCTCACTGGTGGAGCGTCTCCGTGTTGGCCGCTCGGTCTGTGCGGGGGCCAAAGCCATCTGTTGCTGGAGTATTGATAATTTCCCCAGCAGGCCCGTCAGCTGCAGCGCAGGCTTGATTGGGCAATTCTCAATCTCGCAGTGAAGCAGCAGGACGTCTCTGCACCTGGGCTCGTTCTGCAAACACACAATTATACTTCCAATCAGCGGGAAGATGAGAACCTGGCAGGGGATCCGTTGTGGCGAGAGGTTTTGTCTCACGATTTTAGACTTTATGATTGAAGTTCCGTTTGAGATGTCATGCTTAACAATTGATCGGCGCGTAATCTTCTTTGCTTCGGAAATGACTTTGTGAATATCAATATGTCAGTGGCAGGCCATTTAGGTAGAACGTGAATCCGACTGTTTGGATATCAGGACGGAAATCCAACCTTTAGCACCTGTAGAACCGGACATTTTTCATGTGGGTGAAGTGACGAGGCAGACAAGGAAATATACACTGGGGTCCTCTCTTAGAAAATATGTTCCTCAGGGGTTCTTTTGGATTTTTACTAAATCAAATACATTTTAAATGGGATGCTTTCTGGTTTAGGGTTCTACATAGAATCTTTAAAAGAGTTCCCAGTCAGACAAACTCAAGAACATTTTCAGGTGCTAGATCAAATCTTCAAGTAATTTAGTCAAGAACCCATAACAAATCTAAGACCACTCATTTATAAACACTCAACTGCAGAACATCTAAACATTTCTCTGCAGTCTTGTTCATCTGAAATAATGGTTCTTCAAGGGTTCCACTGCATCATTCAGGAATAAATCCCAAACTTAGCACCTGGAGAACTGGACATTTCTAATGCTGGGTGAAGTTACAGTGCAGACCCGGAAGTATACGATACACTCTTGGTAAAAGAGTTCAAAGGTTCTTTGGCTGGTTAAGGGTTCTGTAATCAAATCATTTCTAAATGGAGGGTGGACCATTTCTAAGTGAAGGGTTCTGTGTAGAATCTTTAAGAGTTTGCCTAAAGGGTGCTAGATGGAACCATCATTTATTCATTCATCTTAACTGCAGAACATCTCAAATATTCCCTGCAGTCTTGTTCATTTGAAATAATGCTAATCAGTGTTTATTAGCATCTCAGCATCCACATTCTTTTAAAAAAATGGCTCTTTAAAGGTTCTTTAATTGTACAATGAAGGGTTCTTGGGGTCATTTCTGATAAGAAACCCTTTAAAGGTTCTATGTAGAGAGTTTCCGTATCAGAAACGAAGTTACTTATCTACAGGTTTAGATTAAACGGTTCCTCAGTGGTTCTTTAAAGGTTCAGTGCATCATTCAGGACACCACACATACAGTAGTACGTTTTCTTCATGGTTCATTCTGATAGGAGATCACGTTGTACTGTTCTTGGTAACAAAACTTTGTTGTGTTCCACATAGAACCCAAACCCAACCCAAAAAAATATGGAAGGCTGAAAACCTTCATAAACATAACTTTTTACCTCAGAGCTCTATACATACAAGCTGCATCCCTGCATGTTCAATTTGGAGATGCCAGGGCTCTCTGAATTATTTGGGATAAATCAGCACAGTGAGAAGAAACTAAATGACTTTAGGATTTCTGCACAGACGTTCTGTCCTGCAGCTCAGACGGTTTGAGCCAGATGCAGCATTTGGCCAGAGGAATCCCCAAGGACAAAACTGGCCACGTTCCCATCTCCCATCTCCCCGGATACTACACGACCTCCCGGTCTGTAAGATGTCTGCATGGTCATGTGACAGGGTTGTGGACTTTTGTCCTTTTGGTGACTGGTAGTTTGGCATATTATGGAGAAGATGTGTGGAAAATCAATGATAAGCTGAAGGAAAAACGAAAGGACTGAGGACAGGAAGAAAGAGAATTACATTTTTAAATGTTTGTGACAAAATGCTAGATGATATTTATGTAAACGAACCAGCAAAGTGAACATCATTGTAGCTCAAGCGGTCATGGTGGAAGAAGGTACAAGAAGATAAATTCATCCTCTAGTAAAAGTCCAAACGCTCATAAAACCATAGTAACCACTAACCTTTTTTTTTTTTTTTTTTTTTTTTAATGCAAGCTGAAATATAACAATATAAATTCGTAAACTCACTTGAGTTTGCACCTTGAATTTCAAATTCATTTTAATCACTTTTTCCCCACTGACCGTTAGCATTTGCTAACTTGAATTTCTTCATTTTAAACAATTATAAAATGTGAAGCTTTTAATATTTCAAAGAATCACTTGTCTTCTTTCTTTAAAAAAAAAATCATTTCAACGTGAAGCTCAACAATGCTTTCCTCATTTCAGAAATAAAACTAACATTTAAGCGAATTTTTAAACGAGTTAAAGAAAGCACAACCATTTACAAATGACCCCAGTGTTTCAAAAACAGCTTGGTTTTTTATTACTCTAACTAAACTACAAAAACAGACGTGCTTAAATTTACATGACGTATAAAAATAAAAGTACAAGAAAGAATCACGAATGAGAGCGCGGATTGCAAATGAATTTAGCTACTGATGACATGAACAGAAGCGAGCTAATCTAATCAGTTAAACGCGAGCTAACATGAAGATTCCGACAGCACAAACTAGCCTGCATGCTAACAGCTAGCTGTAATTATACTGTAATTACAACTGACGTGTTTAGACGCACAAGCTAATGACAGTCGTATGGTGAATAATCAGCTAGCTAATGAGCTAACGATGGGACTCTTAATAAAAGTTCAAATACAGCTACAGTTTTTCGCGTACGAGTACAAAAATATAAACGCTTCATTTCACTTTAACAAAAGTGCAAGAATCACACGCTGATGGTTCTGAAGAATTTCACCAGGTAACGTAGGCAAGCGTGAACTAAAGCTAGCTAAAGGTAAAGCAGTGTTTGTATATCCTTTAAATTGCTTAAAATGTTAGCATGTTTCAAACACTAAGCTACACAACAGCCTCCTTTCAAGCAGGAGGAGTTAAGAGGCGCTCACTGATGACATCACACTTGAAAGAAAAGTTGCTGCATGAACATGTTCTACTGGATGAAGTGCATCGTCTGTGAACCACACAACTGAACTTTCCTGTTCCCCCCCCCCGTCACCTTGAAAACCTTCTCCGTAATTTCTCTCATGTCTTCATTTTCCAACCTCCATCGACGCCCGTGTTCCCTCGTTGTTATTATAGCTGACGTTTGCACTCTAATCGCTATTGAGTGGCACCCAGCCAGGACGGCAGGAATTTGAATCCATTAACATTTCATGCAGCCTTCACCTGCCGCCGACGCTCGACGCCATTTTCGATACGACGACACTCACGAGCAAAGTTAAAAGACCTGCTGTAAAAAAAAAAAAAGCAAAAAAAAAAAAAAAACATCAGAGTGCTCCTTCAAACGGGGGATTATTCCGCCGGGATTTTTCCTTCTGCCTGTTGAACTGTATAGGAAGTGAACAGGAAATCATCTGCAATTAGCGCTTAGCCACACACACAATTAAAAATGATATATTAGAGGTAAAAAAAAAGTGTTAACATTGATTTTAAAAGGGGTTTTTAGTCTCATCAGGGCATCAAAGGAGGACCCTTTTAGCCTCAGGTGATAGGCTAGCAATCATTTTCATCATTATTTGTTTATTCATTTTGTAATAATTTGACTCGCGGAGGTGTGCGGCGTTGACGCTCACGGCTCTTCTCTTTAACCGACATTAAAGTGATAACTGAATCATATTAATACATCTCACTCTTATCGTCAGATTTTATTGTCGTCGTTGTTGTTGTTGTTGTTTGTTTGTTTTTCCATGTTTGTTTTATTATAAAAGCTATTTTCTATTTTTCAGTAGAAGTTTTTTTTCATGCACGTGTATTAGCTTCAGCTTTAGTTTTTGTAATTTACTACAACTCACTGTTATTATAGTTTTATTTTATATATATTTTATTTTTAAAATGTTTTTAATATGGAAATTCGGATTTAGTTTGTAGTTAATTATTTTGCTTTATTATTTTTAGGTAGTTTCAGTTTTAGTCATTTAGCATAGCACTCGCTCTGTTACTATGTTTTTTGTTGGTTTTATTTTTTTCTATTGTAAAGTTTTATATAGTTTTAGAAATAATTTCTGTTTTTGCATTTGAAATTCAGGTATTTATTTTCTATTTTCTTTTTTTTTTTGTTATTTTTAATTATTATTTTTCAGGTATATTTTACTCAACGTGTTAGTGTTAGTTTTAGTCGTGTTAATGTTTTTGCATTATAAAAAGTCTTACAGATTATTATTATTATTATTATTATTTTTAAAAGTTCAGTTTAGATTTAGAAGTAGGTAGTTAATTTCAATTTTTTTTTCAAAAAAGTAAATTTTCCATGACTTTAGCATAGATTTTAGTAACTTAACACAGCTCTTTTGTTATTATAATTATTTTCTACCTTTGTTTTAGTTTCTGTATAACAAAATATTTGAATTAAATAGTCGTTTATAAAAATATATATATTTTTAATTTTAAAATTCAGATAAATTTTTGTTTTAGCTTTGAGTTAGTTTTTTTCTTTTTCTTTTTTTTTTCAAAGCTATATTTTGCATATTTTACTTTCAAGGCATCTATGTCTCTCAGTGAAGGAGGTGTGGTCTCTGTGCCTGTCAGTCACACTAAAGGAGGCGTGGCTTCTGTAACAATCAATCTAAATCTACACTATTTTAAAAATGACCGAATTGCTCGCAGTCTCACGCTCCACAGCTATCATTATTTGTAACTTCAAACAAAACAAAAAATTTGTTTTGGAAAACTCGTTCCTTTCACGATGAGCTACCTTCAGCTAAATAATTTGCATACATGCACCTGATTGGCCGCAACAGAGGATCTGCAGCAGGAGCTGCGATGGTTCAACGGTTCGCGTTTACACCACTGAACTCGCTAAAATACGGCTATTTCTTTTTAGACATTTACAAAGAAGTACTCTGCTGTCTGCCAGTGGATCGATCTAGAGAGAGAAAAAAAAAGCGGCTGTTGATGGAACAGCATGTATATCGCTGCGAGAACCGATGCGAGAACAGGAACTGATTCATTTCACAGACGTTCCACAATGGCAACGGTGAATGAAACTAGAAACGGATACAAATCTACAACATCTCGCTTTTTAATAAACGAAAATTGTAATCGTTATCGAGTTGCTGTGGTGTAAGTGGAACTTCTCAGTGGCGTCACCACGCCAACCCGTCATCATCATCATGATTATCCTCCAATCACAGCGTTTTACACCTTATATCTTTTCTGTCATTTTTTTTTGTCTGGCTCTTGTTTAGCAACAGTTTAATATCTTTCTTACTTGCTGTCCTCGTTTTTGGTGCCTCAGTCAGCTGCCAGCGTCGCTAACACCCCTCCCACCCACCCACCACAAACCCCCCCCACCCCTCCCTATAACAGCCTTATGAATGGCAGCCAATCAGCAGCAGCACCCCCCCCCCACCTGCCAGCACCACCTACACC
>JANDJT010000103.1:1176376-1198664 GCA_024331685.1 Stegophilus panzeri | reverse complement strand
CACCTACACCCACCCTTTGCAAACTGCATCCTTGTCTAGCAGAGCGAGAGAAAAAAGGCTAGAGCTCAGAGAGAGAGAGAGAGAGAGAGTGAGAGAGAGAGAGAGAAGTAGGCAGCTGGAGTCTTCTGCACAACTGTAGCCAGTCTCGGAGCCTGAGCACTGCCAAGAGGCGAAGACAGGAGCCAGTGTCGCACTTCAATGAGAACGACACGCGCCCAAAAGAGCGAGGGAACCTTCTTTTGAGGTAAAGACGCTTTGTTTTGTTTTTGTGTTTTTTTCTTTCTTTTTTTATCCTGCTATGCAACATGCTTCTGCATAACAGGAGCTGTTTTACTTGCTATGCATGCATATGAATGACTGTTTGTTTCCTTGCAATGCAATGCAATGTAGTAATAGAATAGAATAGAATAGAATTCATGGTTTCAAACAACAATTCAGGATCTCGGGATGGAAATCTTACCAACATCACCATAAATATCAGAATATGATCGATATTACTATTCACTTTTGTACAAGTTCTACTGCAAGCTGCTTTAGTGCTGTGTTGTGGTGATGATGATGATGATGATGATGATGATGATGATGATAAGATCGAACTGCTTTGTTCTAAAATAAAAAACAACAAAAAAAAGCAGTATTTTGAATAATATGCTCAACGATTACATTTTTTTAAAAAAATCTCCATCACGATGCGTTCGACGAACGAACGGAATGATCTCTTAGCTGCGAAGGACAAACGAAACGTTTGCTTTCTGTTAAGTCCTTATTTCTGTTGCTTTAGCTCTTAATTCCTGGAAGTGTGTGTCACTTGGACCTGTTTGGCACCCATTGATATTACTTTGATGCGTCACACACACCACACACACACACACACACACACACACACACACACACTCTTTCACTATCTCTGTCTTTGTCTATACCATGTAGTGAGTCCCTCAGGGTTGTATCTTGGGTCCTGTAAAAATTCAGAGATGGACTTTTTCAACAACCTTAACACAGAGAATGTTAAGCCGAGTGTCATTTGGAGTCCTCTCATATGATATACGTTTATATGTCTATTCAAAGAGTAAACATAATGCATAAAATGCAAGAGTTTTACTCTCTGCAGTGTCTGTAACGCAGGAAGCTCACCAATGCTGCATGACTTCTGAAGGCTACATAGAAGAAGAAAAAAAGAAAAATCTGTAATGGATCTGTTCGTTTTTTCATATCGACCCCCCATGGTTAGTTTGGGTTGAGTTTGACATTTCGTTTTCGCTCTGAGATGCACTGTGCGAGCGAGCATGTGAGTGATTTATACATCTGAGCCGGACGCGTAATGGCACGGATGTTTGGCGCAAATTAAAGTGCGCATTTCCTCCGAGCCGGTGTCACGTGTATAATTGCCTTTCAACGCAGACATGAATCATGAGACTTGCGCTTGCACTTCGATTCCAGATCGCATTCATTTCCCCCCCCCCCCCCCCCCTCTCTCTCTCTCTCTCTCTCTTTCTGTTTCTTATGAACAGGGGATTAGAGTGGATGCAATTTGCCTCATAATGAGATAAAAGTCAGAGACAATCAATTTATTTCCTTCGAGAGGATGTAATATTATGAATGCCTCCATCCTAGCGTTTCTCGGCCTGGTAATTAATCCAGCTCGATAAAGAAAAAAAAAACACGTGTGTGGAAAATAATCGTCTAGGGAGCCGTAGCGACTGCACCGATTCATCGTACGCGAAGATTCCCTCAGAGAACGCAACGTGACACCGATACACTGATCGAACTGCCACTTTCTGTCTTAAATACCCTGATTTAAGCTACTTTAATGACTCCTCGAGACCACCGCAGAGAGAGGACGGCCTTCCAACAAAAAAAAAAGGAGGGAAAAAAAAACGAACGGTTCATTAATTCCCGCCGGCGTAACGGAATCACAGGAAGTGCCGTCTCTAATAACGCACCGCTCACATGATTGCCTTGATTCTGTGAACCTGGCTGTATCAAAGCCTGATCCTCGGGGCAGCCAATCATCGAGCCAGAGATTTGATCTGTATCAAAGTTTCAAAACAAAGACGACAGGGCATTAATATTACAGAGGAGACGGCAGCTGTGAAAATTGTCCAAAGTGAGAGATAGATAAAGAGAGACACACACACACACACACACAGAGAGAGAGAGAGAGAGAGAGAGAGAGAGAGGTATAGAAAAGCTCTGGGGCTCCACCATGTGGTCGAAGGTTGAAACGTCATCTTGATCTCGAAGACCTGGCAACATGACAATTTTTCTTTCTTTCTTTCTTTCTTTCTTTCTTTCTTTCTTTCATTTTTTTTCCCCAGCTAATTTTTCATCATATTTACGCATTTTCTTTTTCTCATAATTGCCCATTTAAATATTCATTTCTGCCACGAGCTTTCATCTGTGACCTCGTCTTGCTGCCCAGGTTCCTCGCTAAGATCGAAAGCTGTACTGTACGTTTTCAAGTTCTTCATCGTGCCCTCCACTCCTTGAGAAAGACGTCGTAGGTAATAACGTCAGTTTAACCGGCTTACATCTCTAATTAGAACGTTTGATCATAATAATAAGAAGAAGAGGAGGAATAATTATCAAAGACGTTTTAATTGTTACAAAAGGGAGTCGATTTCTTTCACACACACACACACACACACACACACACACACACACACACGCATGTGAAGCCTGAGGGCCCTGGAAGAGATTAACATCAGAGCTGCGGCAGGATTACGTGCAAGAAGCATTTGCGCTGTACGGAAAGCCATTAGCGGACTTCCTCGGCTTTTCAATTACAAAAAGCAATCTCGGACTAATTTTCGGAAGGCCCTTTATTATACCATCCTTCATTTTAAGCAGAACGCTTACTTCCAAAACGGCTGTGTTATTGGAAATCTTTGCCGATAGATACGTTTTGCTCGGATGTAGGTGGAGGTCTGTTTGTGTTTGGAGACGAGGTGGAAGCCACGCCGTGTGATTATGACAAATGTGTCGAGGCTTTGGCAGGTTTTATTTTTTCTTTCTTTCTTTCTTTTTTTTTTTGCAGTAGAGAGGAGCTGTTGCTACGAGACGCCACATCCAAAAAGTCCCGAGTATACACTCCTGTTGGTCGTAGAGCCTCGGGGTTTGGTTTAGCCGATAGTGGAAACACTTTATATCCTTCTACACCTCGACATCTCGAAATCAGTGTCTCTCGACCGCGTTCCTTTCATTCCCCGGCAGAAATCGGGTGTTTTTCTGAGACGCACTCTCTCATTTACCCTCATTAAGGCCTTGTTAATAATCCGTTAGAACAGCTTTTACAGCGGATTCACAATAGCTTTACGTGTTAATGATCACATGTGGGTTTACATTTCAGACGTTTTTCCACACGTGATTCTTTTTTTTTTTTTTTTGGTCACATGATTGTTTTTTTTTTTTTTTACACAGTTCGTTTGTTCACACGTGATTTCACACACGGTGTGTTCAAAATGTGATTTTTTTTTACAGACGAATCAATTCAGTACACGTGATTTTTACACAATTCATTTGATGTTTACACGTGATTCGTTTATTTAAAGATTTCTCTTTGTATTTTTCACACACCATTCGTTAAGTCTCGTGTGTGATTTGTTTTTTTTGTCAACACGGCATTCATTTTGACGTGATTGCTTGGCCACGTGATTCCTTTCCGTTCACATGTGACTTTTACACGTGATTTATTTAGTCCACCAGTGATTTTTTGGCAGCGTAGCTCATGTTTCATGTTTGCTCATTTCTTTTTCACCTGTGACTGTCTGGCAGCACGATTCATTCACGTTTGCACGTGATTCCCAACGTGATTTTACACGTGGTTTCTTTCTTTTCACGTGTGATTTTCGCACGTGGTTCCATTTCTCATGCGTGATTTTCGAACCGGAATAACACCACGTTGTTCGCCGTGCGATTTCAGGGCATGACGTGAGATGTGATCGAATATTACTCTAACGGTCACGTGTGGAACAACCTGGATGTGATGTTTTCCGTAACGGAGGAACAGGGTAAGGACAGGGTTTGAGGAAGAACCTAAAAGAACCGTAGGATACGATGTAAGTTCCTGCTTCCTCCGAGTCAAGCAAAAGTATCCTGTCAGTCTGAAAGCCGAAGAAACTAACTCGGGCCTCTCAGCTAAAGACAATTAGGACACGAGACAACAAGCTGAGCGGGATTTGAATCAAACCCCAGACGCGCCGCTGCACTTAATCAAAGTCGACCGTATCGATTGGGTTATATGAGCGGCTTTGGTGCACCCTTGTGCATTTATGCACCTGCGCTTTACTCTCGGCAGCTTAATCCTCGCATGAAAAACTAGTGAGCGTAAACAGATTTGACATTGTGAAAGGGAGGACGGCCCGATGCTCCATGAATAAGATTTGTTGCGGTGCTTTATTGAGTTGCAGCCCTTGTTTTCCCGGATTATTCATTGTTAGCACTGGCTCCGGCACGAGGGAGATGATTTCATCTCAATCGATACCTCTGACACATAATGAGGAGGAGACCATTAAAAAAAATGGATTTAACAATGAGAAAAGTGACTTGTGCAATCAGGCATCTGTAACGGTGCTGCTCTGTATGGCAGAGATCATCAACCCTGGTCCTGCAGACCTTTCTCCAGATCCAGATAATGGAGTAGAGTAATTGTCTAGAGAAGGTTCTGGATTACATTATCAGACTCGGTTGTGTGTTTCCTGACTCGCCCGATGATGTTAACTGTGTTCGAACTTGTCCAACAGCGCTGTTGAATGCTGGATTGTGATTGGTCAGAAGGTGTCGATCAGCTCTCACAGCAGTGCAGCTGCATGTCACAGGTTTATATTAATAACGTTATCGTTTCTATAGTAACAGCTCATTCGTAGCTCGCAGGGACTCGATATGGTGAAGTTTTCCGTAAGGAGACGTTGATTTATAAACATTTATAGAGACCGAGGTGAAGTTTTCAGACATCTTCGGCACCTCTTTGCGGTTTCTCAGTAACATGCCAAGCTGAGGAACAGACAAGCTGGTGAGGGAAGGACTGTTTATAGCTTCTATAACATAAGCGAGAACAGGAACTAGTTTAATGGACATGTTGGTCTTTAACAATTTGCTGTGGTATAAAAGTAATACAACACTTCAGGACATAGTCGTTATAGGAAAATAATCGGTAACTCCACTGTGTCAGGATTACATAATAATAATAATAATAATAATAATAATAATAATAATAATAATAATAACAGTATCGTAAAGCTTTAACATTCATTTTGAGTTCCATCTCTGTTCGAATGATGGATGAAACACATAATAAAAATATATTAAGTTTTCATTTCATATCAAAAGACCTGGCATTGCATTAAATGAATTTTTCTTCACCGACAGAAAGCTGGCATGCAAACGCACTCACTTTTATCCGCTTTCTCATTTTTCCAGGGATTCAAAGGAAGATCAAAGCTGCCATCTACGATGCTAGAGTTGCTGATCCAAGCGTTTAGATCGTTCCCCATTCAGCACCGCCTTCCTTATTAGATTATTCATCCGGGATCAGGCCCAAGCTCGAGGATCAATCGGAAACAGCCGAGCGATGAATCCCTTCTTTTGGCTGTTTGCGCTGTTTTCCCTCCTCCCTCTGGTTTCGGCCGCGAGGAGTCGGGGGATTGTTATCCGCGTGAAGCAGCCGGACGGACGAGTGCTGCACAGGTCCAAGCGTGACTGGATGTGGAGGCAGTTCTTCCTGTCGGAGGAATACACAGGAAGTAACTATCAGTACGTGGGCAAGGTGAGAGACAGTACTGTCGTAGCATCCTCAATCCCCATTTTCATCCCCATTTTCATCCCCATCACACACCCCCCCCCCTCCCCCCCAGCCCTCTTCTCAAATTGGAACTGACTTCCAAATGAGGCCTTGAGGGGGAAAATGTGAAGGAATGAAAAATCTCCTTTGAGATATATGTGGCATGACACAATATTTGAATACGGGTGTGTAGCAAGGCCGTTATCAAAGCAGGAAAAAATAAAGCCGGGGAAATGTGAATTACACAGTCGCAGAGGCATGAATATTCAGAGACGAGCTAAAAAGAGAGAGGGAAAAGGGGTGAAGGAGGAAAAAAAGACGTGGGCTGAGGGGTGGGAGTCTGATATAGAGGGAGAATATTTTGTACGAGGCGTTGCGCTGCTTTTACTGTTCTCATTTCTAGGACAAAGTGGCTCACGAGGGACCTGACAGGAATCGACAATTACGGGCTATTTCATTCTCTTTCTTGCACCCCCACCCCCACCCCTCTCTCTCTCTCTCTCTCTCTCTCTCTCGTTCCTTTTTTTTATCCTTTGACTTCCTACCCATCTGCAGCGCCCGCGTGAATGGAGGATTTGCAATTCATCAAGCCGCAATTCAGAGGCGAAGCCAAATTTATGCCACATTAACCATGAAAGAGGAGCCCACACCAGCACTCATCAGCATGTTCTCTGTTCCCGACATGGCGTGATCACAATGTATAATTTGCAACACTAAAAATATAATGCACCTTTTCCCTGTTGCGATTGAACGCAACAGTTAGGAGAGAGCTATTCAGCCTGGTTCAAGGAGGATTTCAGGTCAACACTTGTCAAATTCACGGGGTTCGTTGTGCTGGAAAGGGTTTGACGGCTAATCTGAGCCGTCGCTACGCTACGTTTCGAAACCTGACCTTCCCAATGACCACCTCGTGTTTATTTTTTTAATTTTGTCTCATTTTGTCTGTTTGAGGCTAATTAAATACTCTAATTCAATCAAAAACACTAATCCGGTTAGCAAAGAATGACCGCTAACAGCGCGGGTCATGTTAGCATATAACCCCGCTTTTGCTTGATTGAAAACCCACTTTCAGTTAATTAAAAGGCTAAAAGGGTTAGCCTTAACTGTCAGTTAGCGTCATTCTTATTTGCTAGCGTCAGCAAAGTTAGCATATTACATTTCAGACTCATCTGAAAAGCGACTAGCCAGCTCTTTTCAAGAACACATCTGTGTTCTGGAGTCATTTCTAAAATGGTGGTCACAGTGATATCATTAAAAACGTTCGTATTGCCCTAGCTTTGTAGATTTATTCATTTATTTATTTATTTATTTTTACATATTTTATTCCTCTTAGACTCCTCTGTCCTCAAGATGTCGGAAAACTTAAAGTTTACTTAAACTGTTACAAAGCACTGACACTGGAGACTCATAAACATCTATTTAGATCTTAGAGCTCAATGATGATATGTTTTTTTAATCTGTTTATGTGGAGCTTCTGGAGAACGTCTGGAGGGTGAACGAGCCGTTACTATAGAAACGATAATGTAGTAGAACGAGCGCATTAGTATAAACGTGACACATGATGGTAAATATAAAGAAATGGATATTCCCACACTTGAATAAATGACATCATGGTCATCAATGATGGAGTTTCTTCTCTCAGAAAAAAATTTGGTTGGGCTAAAACTGAAGAGTGTGAGGAAGTTTTACTTCTTCGGGGTTGAGTTAAACGTGTATAGTGAGGATATAATACCAAAATACACAAGTACACTGATATTCAGGCCTCAGGTGTTACTACAGACTTAATCTCTATTAAGAAGTTAGCAGAGAGTTTTGTATGTATTGCTAGGCAGAATTTGAGTAAAACAGAGGGGTTTTTCTCAGGTGATATGGACTCGAGTAAGGAGCAGCATTAAGTCACCGTGTGACATTGTGATGTAAGCAGAATATTAATATAATATTAATTAAACAACTCAAAATAGGAATGAAATGCTCTGCAAATATTACAATTTCATGACCTTCATTTTGTACTCCAGTGCACACAATTAACTGTCTAAACGGAGAGCCTAGAGAATCAACGTAAACACGTGCTGAACCCGACTCTGAATACACACAACTTTCCCAAGGTGAATATTAATGTAACTTTTGGACCCAACTTTGCAACTGTGAATAAAAACTTGAAAAAGAAATAAGAAATAAAGGAATAATGTGGAGAAAAAAAAAAGTGATTTTTGATATGAATATCTTTTGTAAAGCTTTATAAAACAAAGAACAACACAAGAACGGTGTGATGCTGGACAGATTTCATTCCGGTTCACTGAAAACACAATCCGTAAAGGTGTCAAGCAAGTACATGATCTCCCTCGAGGAGAAGTGAGTTGTCTGGGCTTCCTGCCTCTTACATTTTTTTTTTTTTTTTAAACAATCTAGCAGGAAGTCAGAAGTTCTAGCTGTTTTCTCTGCACAGACAGCTGAAGGATTATAAATACAATCCCAGCTTCTCAAAATGATGACGTGCACTTTCTTCAAACTGGGCCAGAGATGTGTGAATTGAGTTTGGTGGTAGTTTTTTTACGTTGTTATTCCGTGTTCTATTGCAGAATATTCCGACCTTTTACTTTGCCAGGAAGGTACAACATTAAAGCCCTCCCATTTTGTCGAATTTTTACCTCGGCATGTCGTGCTAATCGTTTTTTGAGGTCAACTTCAATTTCGGCAGCAGATACGTGACGTCCTTCACAATCTGTCAGGTGATTTATATCACATTACTGCATGTCAAACATATTTTAACAATCAATATTAAAATTAATATACGTGCATATTGCTTTCTTCATGAAAAAAAAAAAAAGATTTTATTCTGGCTTTTTTTACAAAATGAACTGCTTTGATGTTTCTGTTCTGTTCGGGGTGCTCACTATGTCTCTCAGTTTCAGTGATGAAGGTTTGTGTTGGTAAAGCAGGTGTGGCCTTTCAGTCAGTGCCAGTAAAAGAGGCGTGGCCTCTTTGTCTGTCATGTCTGATGAAGGGGTCGTGGCCTATTTATTAGTCCCAGTGAAAGAGGTGTGGACGTTCAGTCAGTGCCAGTAAAGGAGGCATGGCCTCTTTGTCTGTCACACCCAGTTAAGGGGTCGTGGCCTATTTGTTAGTCCTAGTGAAAGAGGTGTAGCCATTCTGTCAGTCCCTGTCAAGGAGGGTGTGCCCTCTGTGTGTGCCAGTAATTTAGCTATGGCCTTTCAGTCAGTGCCAGCAATGGGGGCGTGGCCTCTTTTTTAATTCCAGTGAAAGAGGTGTGGCCTTTTTGACAGTCCCAGTAAAGGTGTGGCCTTTCAGTCAATTCCAGTGAAGAAGGAGTGGCCTCTATATCTGTTAATTACATGTAAGAGACATTGCCTTTGTGTGTCCACTAGACCCAATGAAGGAGGGATAGGCTTTGTACCTGTCAGTGCCAGTGAAGGAGGTGTGGCTAGTCTGTCACTGCCATTAAAGGAGGCATGGCCTCTCTGTCCAACTCACTGAAGGAGGCGTGGCCTCTTTGTCTATTAGTGCCATTAAAGGAGGTGAGGCCTCTATGTATCTTACTCTAAATGAAGGATGCATGGTCTGTGTGTGTGTCTGTCCCAGTAAGGGAGGCGTGGCCTCTGACTCAAGAGCAATACTTTCTTTCAATAAAATCTAAATGATGTTGTACTGAAAGCTAAGCTCTAAATCATTTTGTGTTGAATCAGTGGCTGCTTGAAATGCATCCTTCAGACATCCATTTCACATACATATCATCACCGAATTAAAGATACACACCCTCAGGTCATGACTGTATACCGAAGTCAAACGCTGTGAACTTCCAGTAATGAGACTGTGCTGGAGTTCTACAGATTTTCTCTCTACATGCATACTGCATTGCAGCTTTTTCCATGAGTGTGGTCTGAGTGTCAGGAAATGCAAAAAGGAATGTTTAGAGCTTTATGTTTCACAAAAAAACACACAAAAATCTGTCAGCATGTAGAGAGGAACATTGCTTTAGCCCAGCAGAGGTTTTGGCACCAACTGTGCTTTGGCAACTATTCATATCCAACACCCACGAGGGAAAATTTGATCATGCATCAGTGGAGAGAATCTGGTGTTTTGTGGAGAGTGAATGGGATCTTTCGAGAGGAGAATCAGATACACACACTACACACACAGCTACATATATATATATATACACACACACACAATAAGCAAGCCACCATCTTATACTATATATATATACCACCATATTATACAAGTTAATAGTAAGCTTTTCCTGTAGTGTGAAATTCAGTAGAGGACTTATTTATAGTGCATTAAATAAACATGAATCTGATGAGCTGTTTCATCTTTAATCATCAAGTCAAGATGCTAAAAAAAAAGTAGAGATGCAAAATCCCTCTGTTCATCCCCTGTGAGAAGCATTGTTGCTACAGAGAAAGAAAGCATGAATTCAGTTCTATTACAAATAGTAATGCAGCTAAAGGATACAGAGACAGAGGGAGAGAAAGGGAAAAAATTCTAAATCAAAACGGACTAAAAGCCTCATTAGTGTTTAATGGAATAAGTCCCGAAGGCGTGTGCTCTGAAAACTCTCTCTGTGGTGCTTATTAGCTGCTTTTGTCCCTGTAGAGCCTCCTCTCTGAAAGCTTTTGCTGATAAGCCGCAATTCACGGCTGAGAGTCCATCAGCAGGACAGAAAACATGAGCAGAACATAAAATTAACGTTTTCAACACCAACACACACGGGATCTCACGGTCCTAAGATCAATACATTGTGAGAAGAAATGTGATCCAGTGTGAGCGTCAATGTGATCCAGTGTGAGTGTCAATGTGATCCAGTGTGAGCGTCAATGTGATCCAGTGTGAGCGTCAATGTGATCCAGTGTGAGTGCCAATGTGATCCAGTGTGGGTGCCAATGCGATCCAGTGTGAGTGTCAATGTGATCCAGTTTGAGTGCCGATGTGATCCAGTGTGTTTGCCAGTGTGATCCAGTTTGAGCGTCAATGTGATCCAGTGTGGGTGTCAATGTGATCCAGTGTGAGTGCCAATGTGATCCAGTGTGTTTGCCAGTGTGATCCAGTGTGGGTGTCAATGTGATCCAGTGTGAGCGTCAATGTGATCCAGTGTGAGCATCAATGTGATCCAGTGTGAGTGTCAATGTGATCCAGTGTGTTTGCCAGTGTGATCCAGTGTGAGCGTCAATGTGATCCAGTGTGAGTGTAAATGTGATCCAGTGTGGGTGTCAATGTGATCCAGTGTGGTTGTCAGTGTGATCCAGTGCGAACATCAATGTGATCCAGTGTGTTTGCCAGTGTGATCCAGTGTGGGTGTCAATGTGATCCAGTGTGAGCGTCAATGTGATCCAGTGTGAGCATCAATGTGATCCAGTGTGAGTGTCAATGTGATCCAGTGTGTTTGCCAGTGTGATCCAGTGTGAGCGTCAATGTGATCCAGTGTGAGTGTAAATGTGATCCAGTGTGGGTGTCAATGTGATCCAGTGTGGTTGTCAGTGTGATCCAGTGCGAACATCAATGTGATCCAGTGTGGTTGTCAGTGTGGTCCAGTGTGAGTGTCGATGTGATCCAGTGTGAGCGTCAATGTGATCCAGTGTGAGCATCAATGTGATCCAGTGTGAGTGTCAATGTGATACGGTGTAAACGTCAATGTGATCCAGTGTGGTTGTCAGTGTGATCCAGTGTGAGTGTCAATGTGATCCAGTGTGAGCATCAATGTGATCCAGTGTGAGTGTCAATGTGATCCAGTGTAAACATCAGTGTGATCCAGTGTGAGTGTAAATGTGATCCAGTGTGGATGACAATGTGATCCAGTGTGGGTGACAATGTGATCCAGTGTGGTTGTCAGTGTGATCCAGTGCGAACATCAGTGTGATCCAGTGTGGTTGTCAGTGTGATCCAGTGTGAGTGTCGATGTGATCCAGTGTGAGCGTCAATGTGATCCAGTGTGAGCATCAATGTGATCCAGTGTGAGTGCCAATGTGATCAGGTGTTGATGTCAGTTTGATCCGCTGTAGGTGTCAGTGTGATCCAGTGTGGGAATCCAGTGTGGGCATCAGTGTGATCCAGTGTGGGAATCAAGTGTAGGTGTCAGTATGATCCAGGGTGAACTTCAATATGATCCAGTGCAGGTGTCAATGTGATCCAGTATGGTTATCAATGTGATCCAGTGTGGGCATCACTGTGTGTCAATAGGTGCATAAAATGTCTGTCGTTCTGTGTTTTTCCAGCTTCGCTCGGATAAGGATCGAGGAGACGGCACCGCACGCTACGTCCTCTCCGGTGAAGGAGCGGGCACCATTTTTCGGATCGATGAAAAGTCAGGTGATCTCCACGCCACTCAGAGACTTGATAGAGAAGAAAAAGCATCCTACACCCTACAAGCACAGGCCTTCAACAAATACACCGGCCTCCCTCTGGAACCGGCCACCGAGTTTATCGTCAAGATTCACGACATCAACGACAACGAACCCAAGTTCACGCAGTCCGTCTACAGCGCCAGCGTCCCCGAGATGTCTGACGTCGGTGAGGGAGCTAATATCGAATTCCACTTGTTTTCTTGTTGTCCTGCAGCGCATTTAATGTCATGCTGGGAGATTGCTCTCAGGCGCGATGCCTCTGTGTATCTGTCGTCCGAGAACCTTTAAGGTCAAGGATGGCTCTGTGCCTTTGTTTTTTGTTTTTTTTGGGTTTTTTTTTCCAGATTTTATTTTTTTCGACAAGTCACTGGAGCATGAAGAATGTCAGCAAGTGTTGAATTGGGACTGAAGTGTGATGTGGGAGCAATTTTTTATTTATTTATTTCAGGTTTTTTCCCCTCTTGGTAACCAGTTTTACTTCTCTTGCGTGCACAGGGATGTATGTACCTATTTTGTTTCTGGAAATTGAGCCACAGTTGAGTGGTGATGCAACCAAGGCACGAAATAGAAAGGCTGTTACAGCTCTGCCGTGTCATATTTATATACAACAGCATGCCCACAAGCATTTTTTTCTTAATGCAATGCCTCAGAAACTTCCAACCGTGCACTGCTGGAGCAAAACAGAATGGAAATTAGTGGGATAATTAATAGGAACACTTCATCATGCCCTTAAATAATTAGTTCCAACCTCAGTGCTATAACTAATCAACCTGATTTTGCTAAACAACATTACAGCCAGTGGTTGAAGGGCTAATAGGTTCAAATGACAGGGGACTCAGCACTCCGCCCTGTGGGATGCCGCATATCCATCTTGGAAAAACTCATACGAACCAGTTCACCAGCTTGCGTACTAATGTAATTATCTAATTAAAGTCTTATCAGACGTAGCATAATTAAATATTAGAGCCATCCCCCAATATTATAAACTCAAATTTGCTACTTCATTAATGCCAGACATCTTACTTGTAGTCTTTCATTTACCATTTTTACCATTGAAAACATTTCATTACAGATATAAAGCATCCATATAATTATAGACAATTATAGTATAAAACAGATACATCATTTTTGGCATAACAGTAGCTTTGACATTAACTCCTATTAGCAATAAATGATTATTTTCATTTGCAATTTTAAAAATCATCATGCCACGACGCTGCCAAATTCTGTATCGTGATTGGTCAGAAGTGTGTTGATTAATTCTCTCTAACAGCGGCTCTGACAGTAGCGCAGCTGCACATCACAGGTTTATATTAATGCGCTCGTTCTGATACGTTATCGTTTCTATAGTAACAGCTCAATCACAGTATGATGGATTCCCCACATAAACTGATTTACAATCATCGTTTTCTGATACATTGATTTACTTTATTTATTTATTTAATTTATTTATTTATTTGTTTTTCTGAGATGTTACTTTACGTTTTCCGATATCTTCAGGACAGAGGCGTTTACGCTTTACGGTTTGAAGCTGCATTTTTGGGTTAAAGAAAAAGAAATAAAACGAGAACCTGGTGAGGGAACAACTGTATAAAGTCATGTGTTTTACAGATGTTCCACAACAATAAATGTAAATGTTGTTCATGTTTTCTTTAATATTAAAAAGAAATACAAATAAACTGTTGGCAAACCGATGTGGTATAAAAGGAATAAAACACGTCGGGATGTTCTCTTATAGGAAAATAACAGACGTATAATTATAATAATAAACTTGTTCATATTTAAACATATTATATCAGCTATAAACATTCATTAATGATATAGCAGCCAGAATTGAGGTTGGTTGTGGTTGTGATTTAGTGGCTGGATGTCAGAAACCTGAAAATGGTGCATGATTTCATTAGACATTTTACTGGACAACAATGGAGGTGTAATTACAGCTCTGAGCATGAATAGCACTCTTCACTGAAACTTTATCATATACAGTATACCTCTATATATGTTATAGTCGAATCTAACGTAAGCACAGAGCTGAGAAATTAAAGGTTAAAGTGCCTTATTGTTAATCCTGGGAAGTGAACCTTCTGGTCACTAGCGCAGAACTGAAGCTACTCGAGTCATCAGAGTGTGTTGATACCAGAGCAGTAAGGGTAAAGGAGAGGGCAGACTGAATAAGAAGTGCTACAGCTTCAGTGGGATTCTGCTAGAAAGAAAGTAAAATAACTCCAACTGAGTAGTTAAAAAAAAAAAGAAAAAAAAAAGAGTAATTGCTTTTGCATTACATTTCCGAACCATCCGCGGATATTTTTTTACTTCATAAAAGATGAGATATCGCATTAACAGCGTGGTGCACTGCACCAAAACTAATGCTAAACTGATAACCGATGTACTGCGGATTGTGTTTCTATTTCTGGCCTCAAAGCTGTAGGTGGGTGTGATAATACCCAAAACGAAGTTGTCATAGTGCGCGGAAACATTAAACTGCACCGTGGGTGGCCAATGACATGTAAGTGTATCCTACGGTCTCCATAAAATAAAATAGCAGGGGAGTGAGATGTCAAATATTATCTTTAAATTAAATCCGAACTTCTTACGTTACATAATACTCAGAACGGTTTCAGGAGTAAATTTGATCTTGAACTACATTTTTTTTCACTTCACTTAAGTGCTGTCCTTTGTTCAAGGTGTGGTTTGGTGTCCCAATTTTTCCCGCTTTACGGCTGTGTACTGACTTCTTTGCATGATGGTAATGACATTCCAACGTTTCCACTGTAGTTCTGGTTAAAAACTAAACAAGGAGACCATAAGTTAAAGACCTCAGACTGGTGGGCCCTTCAAATCTTTGAGTAGGTATTGCCCCTGTTATAAGTAATTGTAGCATTGCACTCAAGGTATTATGGTAGGCTACTCAAGTTTCCTTAATCCTGTCAGGTAAGCTTATACCTAGAGATGGTGTTGAAATGTATAAGCATTTATAAATATAACTTAAAATTCTTCACAGAAATCCTGTCATGGTTAGCTAGCCCGCTAGCGGTCGAAGAGATTTATTTGAAATATATAATAATAACTCCAAAGTCCTCTGAGAAATCTTGTCAGGTTAGCTCAGGATAGCTACCTAGCTAGTGATAGCAGTGAAATTTATAATCGTTTACGAATACATCTTAAAAATCCTCACAGAAATCCCGTCAGGTTATCTCAGATTAGCCAGACAGTTATCAATGCACGAGATTTATAAAGTATTTATGAATATAACTAGCTAGCTGACTAACGATACCAAAGAAATGTATGAACAGTACATATTTAATTAGTTAGTTAGTGATAATGAAATTTAAACACTGATGAATGTAACTTAAAAATCCTGTCAAGTTAGCTCAGATTAGCCAGCTAGCAAGTGATGCTTTGTTATAATAAAGACTTTAATAAAGACTTGTAATTATGATTTTGTGGATGTAGGACCAACTGACAGGCATGTGAAGGAAGAGTCAAAGCCACGCCCAAATTCCCATCTATAACTTTGAAGCCACGCCCACTCAGAGCTGAACACATTACCATATACAGCTCAGTAACACAGCTACGTTTCCATATGAACACAGCGACGTGTCCTCTGTGATGTTCAGATCTGTCCGTTTAACTTTAGTTGCTATTCAAGCCTGAGCTCTGCTACAGTTAAGCGTTACTGCTATGCTTGTGAAGTTACTCTATAATAAATTTATTAGATAGTGCTAATACATGCAAATGTATGTCTGGGTAAAAAGAACAGTGACCTTTCCGTTCTATATGACGCGAAGACGATTCCATTTGCATGTTTTATCACATAGCCCACTTTACATCTCATTTTAATTCTGTCTTTATCACTGAGTTGTCACACAATCAGGAAGGATGGTTTTGTGGTGACATAGAACTCGGGAAAATGACTCTGATATGCGGCAGATTATACATATTCATGAGCGCTGCTGCTGGTGCTGCTGATGCCCCCTGTACCGGGACAGTCCCAATCCTCAAGAACAGGAGGCGTCTGTACGGGGTCTTTATCCTGAGATTAATCAGCCGATACTTTGCGCTCGTGTTCAGCGGGATGACTCTTACCTAAAGAACATAATGTTAGCACAAAGTCACTTGTTCGCTCGGTCCGCAGGTCACAGACTAATTTCCTCCATCCATCATTTATTACCGGAGGCTGGCAGGAAGTCCAATTATAAAAATCGCACAAGCTAACAGCCCTGTTTCCGCTGTTATTATACCGCAGTGCCGGTGAATTCTGGATTCTGGAGTTTGACACTAGTGCACAGGTTTAAATCACAGGTTTATACTGTATAAATGCACTTGTGCTGATATGTTATCGTTTCTATTGTAACATCTAATTTACAGGGAACCGTACGGTGCCTGATCCACATAAACTGATTTTTTTAAAGCATGTGTAATCACTGATATGGTGAATATTTCTGCTTTTATTTAACGTTTATGGAAGGAGTCTCCAATGTCAGTGCTTTGTAACAGTCAGAGGTAAAGCTTTAACTAAATCTTCCGACATCTTCAGGACAGAGGAGTTTACGCTTTGCAGTTTCTCTGTAACACGACAGTTACAACAATGTCAGCTGTTAGCAAATTGCTGTGGTATAAGAGGAATAAAACACTCCAGGATGTGCTGTGGAACTTTACGTTTTCCGACATCTGTATTGTTCCGATGTTTTAGTCTTATAAGGACCGACTGGGAACAACTGTTTATAGCTGCTATAAAGTGTGTACTGTATGAACAGGAACTAACTTGTTTTACAGATGTTCCACAACCCTGTGTTGTAGGATACAGGAACAAGCCAAATAGTTCCTCGAAAGGTTGAATGGATGTTTAAGAGTTCTTTGCTTTCTAATGCGGTTCTTCTTGGAACACTCTCTCACTTTGGGACAAGCCAAAGATTCCTTCCAGGATTCTAGATTTAACCTTTTTTCCCCCTAAGTGTTGCCTATAAGAGAGTGTTTCAAGTTGCAAGTAAAGCCCCTTTAGGAAGCTAAGAATCCTCACCTATCTAAATAAATGCTAAGGAAATATTTTTTCTAAGAGTGCGTCCTTAAGATTTAGTTGGTTTAAATCTTAGGGAACCCTTAAACGTTCTATGGGGCACCCTGAAGCAGAAGGATTGCCTACCAGACAGGTTCTAAATAGAACCCTATTAGAAAGTGAAGAACCCCTAACTATCCAAAATGCCTTGAGGGACCTTGTTTTTTTTTTTTTATTATTATTTTATCTATGAATGTACTCTTAAGGTTTTTTTGGCTTGTCCCTCTGAGGAAAAAGTAGAACACTACAAGAGAAGAATTTTCAAGGCGCAAGTTCCAAGTAGAACTCCTAGCAAGAACCCTTTAGGACACTTTTTTCAATTATGTTTATTCAGTTTATTTGGTCTGTCTTTGGGGGAGCCCTCGAAGGTTCTATGTAGTACTGTGCATACACGTACAAGAGAAGGTTTGCTTGTCAGAGAGGGTTTCAAGCAGAACCTCTTCAGGAGACTAAGAACCCTTAACTATCCTTGAGTCATTGAGGAGGCCTTTTATCTAATTACACATTCCTAAGGTTTCTTTGATTTGTCCGTACTTACCCATTCTCGTTAATTGATGACTAAAGTGGCAAAATATGCTCTTAACCATGTGACCTCACATCCTGTCTCCTTTATTCTCAGGTACTTTCGTGATAGAAGTCAACGCCACGGACGCAGACGACGCCTCGTACGGGAACAGCGCTAAGCTTGTCTACAGCATACTCCAAGGGCAGCCGTACTTCTCAGTGGAACCAGAGACAGGTGTGTCCTTTCAACATATGGATAAGTGTCATTTCCAGGGCTGTTGTTTTAAAAAGATTGATGTCTGTGTAAACTAAATGAGGCTTGCACATCACAGCATGCGATTGAATTTATATGCACGGTGCTGCAAACAACATGCCTTTTGAAAGGCATCATTTAAAACCAGACCGCATTTAAATATTAACACAGACCTGCTAGGCTATGTATATATTTTGTCATTTTTTATTTATACTCTTGTAAATGCACAAAATTCCCCTGGACCCTTCTCTCACTCTGAGTGTTCCCGTTATGTCCATTATGAAGACATTTTACCCCATGGGGGTGCTGCAATATGGCGTCCCTCCCTGCTGCTGCCCCATTTTCCCCAAACAAGATGTGATTTTCCAAAGACGTTGCACCACACCAACCGCCTTTATATAGAAGAGCAAATTATGCTTTTACCTTTCTCCCTGGATTATGCTTTTGTTTTATTTTTAAGCATGTAGTAATTCTCTATGTCTGGTTTATCCCTTGCGCAAGGTATTTACACCAGTACTTAGTGCTACAGTGCAATAATTACTTGGATGAGTGCACACAAGTTGGAAATATAAGTGCCTAAAAACTAACATGGAAAATACAAACTCAGATATACCGCAGCATTTGGACATAACAGTAATGAGGTTTGGTGGATACAGCATCCTCTGCTGCGTGACTCCACATCTAAATAAAAACAACTAGTAAAAGTGGAAAAGACTCGGTTGGACTGCTAGGTCTGCACAAATGCTCAGTACCAGGAAATGAAAGAGGAACCAAAGTAAATGCATGCGATTATAATAAAGGTAGTCTTATTGGTAATACAAGGAAGCCTCCACTGGCTTCCTGTAGCTGCCCGCATTAGATTTAAAACTCTGATGCTTGCCTACAAAGCCAAAAATGGACCAGCACCCTCTTACCTCAAATCACTTATCACACGCCGCACTGCACTACGCTCTCTCCGAACCTCTAGCGTTGCTAGACTCGTGCCACAATCTCTCAGGGTACAAGGAAGACATGCATCTAGACTCTTCTCTGTTCTGGAACCGATGTGGTGGAATGAACGTCCCATAAATGTCCGAACAGCTGAGTCACTGGCGGTCTTCAAACGGCGTCTAAAGACCTTCCTCTTCCTAAAGTACTTAAATTAGCACTTTTCATTAAAAAGTCTGTGTTTCCTTACTATATTTCCTCCCAACAGAGTTTAGCCTGATGGTATTCATAATCTGTGACCCAGTGAACCGGGATGTATTCATTGATTGAGACTTCAAAGCACTTCTGTAAGTCGTTCTGGATAAGATCGTCTGCCAAATGTACATTCACTGAGAAGTATAAGTAATTGAAAGGGATTGCAAGAAAAAAAGTCTGTAGTCCAAATAGGAGGAATTGTAGTAAACAGTGGAAAACAACAAAATCAAATAGCTTTGTTTATAGATGTAATTATCCTAAAAAATGGTTGATTGAATGGGGAAATAGAGAGAACATAGATGGTTAAAACCATGGTAGTCCCATTGGTGATGGAACACTCAGGGTTGTGACACCTAGATCATTCAAACAAGGCATTAACTTAAGACACAAAGAAGCCTTTTAACTTTTCAATTTGGCAGGGAACACATACAGGAACCTCGGAAACAAATGCAGTTTGGACAAGTCCTAATATCAGAAACAACAAAGAGTGGTAAGGATCTTCCTGGCTACCAGATATAGACATATATGAAGTACCAGGAACTGAAAGAGGAACTGGAGTAAATAAAGAAGGTTATAATCAAAGTAGTCCCATTACCTATAGGAGTATTCATGGCTGTGATGACTGGATCAATCCAAACAGAGATGCACCAGATCAGACAAAACCATGGGGTATTTAATGAGAAGCATAAACACTCGGCAGGGTTTGTATAATGATAAATAAGGACCAGATTTGCAGATTAGCTTTGATGGCAGATGTGGTTATCACATCAAAAGGATAGAATCTCAAAATATGAAGGAACTAGAGAGAACATTGATGGTTAAAACCAAGGTAGTTCCATTGGTGATGGAACACACAGGGTTGTGACCACTAGAGCAATCAAACAAGGCTGTTTTGGGCCACCAGATAGGGACGGATTCCTATCTAGGGATTCCTATCTAGATAGGGACGGTAAAAGGAGTTAACCAAGGTAGTCCTATAGGTAATGGAAAGTTTCAGGGTCATGATGAATAGATCAATCGAAACAGACCAAAACCAGTGCATTCACTGAGAATCTAAAAAAACACAGTCTGTAGTCCATATGGGAGGAACCACAGAGCATGCTGGATAACAACCTGTTGGACTTCAAGATCTGGTCATAAGGCCATAAGTAATAGAGACCCAAGGAGATGTAGTTCCAATAGATAAGGAGAATAAAATAGAATTGGCGAAAGAGAAACTAGACAGAATGTGGATACTTAAAACCAAGGAAGCTCCACTGATGGTGATGATGTACTCCAGGTTGTGAGGCCTTATCCAAAAAAGTGGCTCCAGATTCCAGATTCCAGAAATACATGAATGAACACTGATCTTTGTTTTGGAAAAGTGAGCCAACTGCCACATCTCCGGTAGGAAACTGAAGTCCCCAGACATAGGAACAGATGTTGCTTCTAAGTTTGTTGTCTGACTTTTATACCAATTGTATGAGGCTTGCAAATGCTGTCCTTGGTGGTACATGCTGTTTCTCAGAGCAAGCCGAATGCATGACTGCATAATAAAAAATAAATACCAACTGTGTGTGTTTTGTTGTGCAGGAATTGTGAGAATAGCCCTATCCAACATGGACCGAGAAGTACGGAAGGAATACCAGGTGGTTATTCAGGCCAAAGACATGGCAGGACAGATGGGGGGTCTGTCTGGAACCACTGTGGTCAATGTGACCCTTACAGACGTTAATGACAGCCCGCCACGCTTTGCCTACAGTAAGACCCTGGCATATTATTAACATTTTAAGTGCACAGACTTATTTAACAGCAACACACACTTAACTCAAATTAATTGACAATGAAAACGTCATCCATTTTGAATAATAGGCTTGTCCTTACTATATTAGATCCAGGTCATATAACTTTGTCTCATAATTTTTTATGGTGTCATCAAGCTCACTATTACACACGAAACTAATTGCACTTTTGATATAATTTAGGTTCCTACCATTTGAGCACTTATGAGTCGGCGGAAATTGGCTCCACGGTGGGTCGAATTAAAGCCAACGACGGGGACGAGGGAGAGAATGCTGAGATGAAGTACAGGATCATGGAAGGAGATGGGAAAGACTCGCTTGACATCATTACTGATGAGATAACTCAAGAGGGAATAATCGTTGTCAAAAAGGTAAAGCTCTTAAAAGGTATGAGACTTTGAGTACTCTGTTGATCATGATCAAGCTATGAAATATTAATCCAGTAACCATGTCCATGTTTTTCAAAACATACAGAATGTGCTTTACCATATTTTCCAGAGTATGACGTCTTTTTGGCTCTGAAACAGTTTCGCGTTAATTGAATAGTTCCAGTTTTAAGAATTTTTACAGTAGGCTTACTACTCTAGTACTTACTGTAATTCTTCTGCACTTTGTGATAAATATGCAATAAATGTACAATATTGTTAGCTTAGCTTAGCGTGAGGGGAAAAAGTTATCTCATATACAAGTTCTGATTTGATATTTTTGTCATTTTTTGTTTATTAGATACAATAGATTTGTCCAAGACTGTGTAAAGTTTTAAAAAAAAATTCCCCCTCCTCCCCAGGCCGATACAGATTTTATGTAAGGAATAAATCACTCTATGTTATCCTGGTATAAAAAATAATCAATGACAGGGTGATGTGATGGTATAAGTGTAGTTAAAACCCTGAAGTTAGCACATTCTGTAGGGTTTTCTTTCTCTTATACATTAATTTGCCAACAATGACATTATTGTTACTTAAAGAACAATACACCTTTTATCCATTTTTTGTTATAATTAATGTCTGTGAAACAAGTTAGTTCCTGTTACCACTTACATTATTGCAGCTATAAACAGATAATATGACCAAAAAAATCGCAGCTTCTCGTGTTACCAAAAAATCACAAAGTGTAAACTTACAGTGTAAACTTACAGTGTAAACTTACAATGTAAACTAAAGTGTAAACCTACAGTGTAAACTAAAGTGTAAACTAAAGTGTAAACTTATAGTGTAAACTTACAGTGTAAACTGAAGTGTAAACTTACATTGTAAACTTACACTGTAAACCTAAAGTGTAAACTTACAGTGTAAACTTACAGTGTAAACTAAAGTGTAAACCTACAGTGTAAACTAAAGTGTAAACTTATAGTGTAAACTTACAGTGTAAACT
>JANDJT010000103.1:1108301-1124499 GCA_024331685.1 Stegophilus panzeri | reverse complement strand
GTGGAAATAAATGAATCGTGTAGGAATCATGTGGAAATAAATGAATCGTGTAGGAATCATGTGGAAATAAATGAATCGTGTAGAAATCACATGTGGAAATAAATGAATCGTGTAGGAATCATGTGGAAATAAATGAATCGTGTAGGAATCATGTGGAAATAAATGAATCATGTAGAAATCACATGTGGAAATAAATGAATCGTGTAAGCTTTACATGAAAAGAAATGAATCGTGTAGGAACCACAAGTGGAAATAAATGAATCGTGTAGGAATCATGTGGAAATAAATGAATAATGTAGGAATCACATGGGGAAATAAATGAATAATGTAGGAATCACATGGGGAAATAAATTAACCGTGTAGGCTTTACGTGAAAAGAAATGAATTGTGTAGGAACCACAAGTGGAAATAAATGAATCATGTAGGAATCATGTGGAAATAAATGAATCGTGTAGGAATCATGTGGAAATAAATGAATCGTGTAAGCTTTACATGAAAAGAAATGAATCGTGTAGAAATCACATGTGGAAATAAAAGGTGTAAAAATCACGTGAAAAATGAACAGGTCAAGAAAAAAAAAATCACTCGATCTTGTGTTAAGATCACATGTAAACATCAGTGAAAATAAATGAATCATGTAAGAAGCGCACGTGTAAATTTCACATGACACGTCTATAAAAAAATAAAAAGGCTGAAAGCACTCTTGAACACATTTGCCTGGTGTGTAAATATAAAACCTACGCAGTCAAATCACAATCCTCACACTATTCCAGTGGGAACTTTCATTTTGGATATAAATATGAAATCTAGGCCTCTTCAGAGCAAAAGGAGTGATTTGCTTTTCACCTTGTTTAATTTGACAGCAACACGAGTAAGCAGCACGCTGCTTCATGTCACGTATTAATTAAGTCTCTTAAGAGCTGTTGACAAGCCTGGCTTCGAAAAGGTTAGTAAGCTCTTCAAACAAAGTGCAAGTGAGTCCAGGAGCGCTTTAGTGACTGTGACACGTTTCTTACTAAAAACAAAAACAAAACAGGGCTTGAAGACGGTGTCCTTCACTCTTAGAGAAGGACGCAGACGGCTAGCAGATCTACAACCCTTGAAAATCAGTTAACGGTCGCACAGGCCTTGCTGCTGATTGCACATATTTCCGCACAGCGTTTCCTTCCTGCCTGAAAATCTCAGACTGGATCTAATTGCTTCAGATGTTCTCAGGCTTCAGGTTTTATCACGTGTTCGTAATATGAATCTAAAGTTCATCATATCCACGTATTCCACGGGACTTTGGTATTAAATTATTCTCCAGATCTGAGACCAGTGCAACCCGAATGTGTCTTCCCTGAACAATGACTCATGGTGAAAAACGAGCGACGAGAGGCGAGCGGCCAATATGGCGAAGTGTTAATAATAATGAATAAAGTCATAAAAAGGCAATCTGTTCTCTCCATCTCTCTATAGGTTTGAAAATGACTGTCCTAATATCTTCTTCTTACACCACAGCGCTGATGAAATCTGGATTCTGACTGGTGTTGATTAATCGTCGTTCGCAGGTTTACATTCACGCGCTCGTTCTAATATCTTAGCTTTTCTATAGTTTCGGCTCGTTTACACGCAGAAGCTCCACATTATAATAAACGGACTAAAGAAACGTGTGTGGTTTTTGTGTACGTTTTCTGTCAGGAGACGTTTATTTAACATTTCTGGAAGGAGTCTCCAGTGTCAGCTTTGGAAAGCTTAAAATTTTTCAGACATCTTCATGCCAGAGGAGTTAACGCTTCGATGTAATTATAAACGGAGGAAACGTCCAAGGTGTTGTTCTTTAATTGTGTATACGCAATTGATCCAATAATCACTGTCAATGGCTATAGCAAAGATTCGGGAAGAACCAGCTAATATAAATATATCAAAATGAGAAACAAACACACACAGACACGGGAGGCTATAAACAAACAAAATAATCAAGAACTAACATGAAACAGGTGTACACAATCAGGTAACACAAATCACAAGACAGGAGCATAAACAAGACTAGAATCACAAATATAATATAAATGTAAACAAAAAATTGAAACATATCATGTATTTGAACCCGATATTCACCACAGGTATACGCCATTTTGATTAACATGCATTTTCAACATCCTTAGTAACTACCTGGTTAGAGTTGTGATGGTTTACTGTAAATGAGGCTGCTACTTCACCATAAAACATGACAGCCCTATCAAGTTACATGAAGTTATTTCTTCTCTTTAACTCCAATTCCCATGACAAATATCTGGATATTGAACTCAAGTTTATAAGTTGTTGGTTTTTTTTTTTTCAAAAATGAAACTTAAAGGAATCTATTGTCTTGACTTGTAAAACTTGTGAAACAAAAGTCTTTGAGTTGAAACGAACGCTCTCTTCGAGTTGACTTTACTCGTGGTTTTAAGGCAGCAGGTGAACTTTCGTTTCTAAGTTTAACCACCCGAAATGTTTTACGGTGTCTGTTTACATTTTGGGAAAGAATATTATAGAATAATAGACCAATCGAATGAATTAAATTTGACGGAAAATATCACAGGCAAACAAAAAAGTAATACGTGCGTGAGAGGGATTAAAAAGAACAGTCCAGAACAAGTCTCTAGTTGAGGCCAGTTGTGACTGTAATGGAGTGATGTAGCTGAGGTTGAGGAACTGTGTCTGGAATAGGCCACACCCACTTCAGGTTTTAAATCCGAATACAGATACATAAACTCTGTATATTTACTGAACTAAACAAATACATATAGTCATTACGTTATATACAAACTATATACGCACTTCTCAGCCTGTACTATTTCCAGATGGTTTGTTTTCCCGTGTGTGATCTTTGCTAAGGTTTTTTTTATTATTATTATTATTTAATTATATATTATTATGTCTGCCATATTGGATTGTTCATATTTGTTAATGAAGCACACTTCGGCTTCGTATAGCTGAGAGTTTGTATAGCTGGTGTGTTGGCGTGGCTGTGTTACATCGCATTATTATGTGTGTATCGCCCAGCACGTCCTCATTTGTTGTTGTTGTAGGAATGAATCGGTTCACAATTAGAAGTGAATCCTGCACTAAATCATGCTGCTGAAGTGAGACACAAACGGTCCATGTGTCTTCCCTGGACGCTGTAATCATTCACAGAGAGGCGGACGGCCAATATGGTGACGTGCTAATAAATATAAATGCCATTTTCAAAAGCCAACAATCTGTTTGTTCTCCTTCTCTCTCTGGACTACATCTTCATTTTAATCATATCTGGTGGCAAAAATAGCATCTTGGTTCCATATTTTGAGGAGAACGCAGACATCAAGTTGCCAATTCGCACCATTGCTATGTTGACTGTGTGCCAGAGGCAGCATATGTCACTTCTGCTGATGCTAATCCCTGCTCGCTAGCTTGATTTAGATGAACTTTCAAGAGAGAGAGAGATGTTGGGTGTTAATTGGAATCCACTTTAATCAGAGTTCCAGCGGTTTCGAGATTTAATTACGTGGTTGTTGAATCCTAGCTTCTGATTGGTCAGAAGTTTCTAGAACAGCAGCTCTGACAGTTGGCTCCAAATCACCGGTTTAGTATATTAACGCGCTCGTTGTAATACGTCATCGTTTCTATAGCAACAGCTCATCCACAGGCACACTGACTTGTGCAGTAGACGCTCCACATAAACAGATTACAAATGTGTGTAATCATGAAGACTTTACGTTAACAACTACAGATGGAGTCTCTAGTGTCAGCGCTGTGGAACACTCAGAGGTAAAGGTGTAGCTTTAAGTTAGAAGTTTATGATTTGAGTTTTTTTGTTTGTTTGTTTGTTTGTTTTTTTGGTCTTATTAACCTCAAGAGAGGGAAAACAGAGACAGGGAACGACTGTAACGTAAGTGAAGACAGAATCTAACTTGCGTCACAGATGCTTCACAACATTAAATGCAACGATAAATATGGATAAAAAAGTATGATGCTTCATTCTTAATGATTGATGTGGTACAAAAAGGAATAAAACACTTGCGGATGTGCAGTTATAGGAGAATATTCATCTTTGGGGAGGTCACAGTAAGTCCGTCGTTGATTATTTTCCTACTACAGCATGACACAGAGTGTTTTATTCCTTACATATGGACATCACAGTGAGAAATTTCCAGGATGCATCAAATCTTAAGTTATAATGACTTACTTTGTTGTTGTTGTTGTTGCTGTTGTTGTTTTTTGGCTAGCATGCGTTGTTTCCTACCTTTTTATAACAGAATAAAAGCTCAAGAATATTAAGGAATTGCATTCTTTTGCTTTTAATCTCTCATGCGTGGGTGTGCTGTCAGCTCCCTTCCTCAAACAACCCTTTTGCTTACCTCCTAACTTTCTGCTTAGCTGCAAGCTCCTGGCTAACAATAGCCTCTTTTTTCTCTAACCAAATGTGACAGCGCAGGTTCAGTGATTCGGCCAGCTGCGGCCTACTGAAACGCCGAATGTTTATTCAGCAATAAGCAGCTTAGTCCTGTAACTACTCCAGACTGCTAATGCAAAGCGCCCTGAAGCGGTTTCCTGTTGTTCACGCTCCAGCATAACAATGCACATCTTACACATCAGCCAAGATCGTTTACTCTAAGAGAACAGTTTATAAAACCAGACATAATAAATTCAGTTTCTTTTCATTGTGAAGAAGCGGCAGCTCCTTGAGTTCAAACGTGATACCGTCCTTTTACGTGTTTTTTTTTACGTTTCCAGCTATAATTCCTCTCATCCGGATAACTTTTGAAAGACTTCCTGGTGTTTTATCTTTGTTTTTCCTCACCATTGTTGTTGTTCAATCCAAATCACGTAGCTAGCATATTGTGCGTAACTAGGTACGATGTCATGTGAAAATGGGTGTTGTGATGGAGCGTAGTTATTATAGACGTGTAGATGATTATATTGCTATAATAGAATATCCTGAAGTGTTTTATTCCTCTTGAGAGTCCTTCCATAAATGTTAAATGTTTATGTTCCGCATCCACCGTAGAGTAGAGTAAAGAGAGTCCCTGTGAATGAGCTGTTACTATAGAAACAATAACATATTAGCATGAGCAGATTGATATAAACCTGTGATTTGCAGCTGCACTACTGTCAGAAAATTAATCAGCATGCAAAATTCGACAGGCCTGTTGTGTAATGAGATGCAAGTCCGTTCTCCGGGGACGGTGCGGTGTTCCTGTGGACGCTCAACACGAGCTCTGCGACTGCTTGAGAACTGTCATCACTTGCTATTTGAGGCTGTCTGGCGATTAGCGAAACACGTTTTCCTCCAAGGTATCTGGCACGTTAGATTTGCCTCGAAGACTTCTCACACCTTTAACTAACTCTTAAAGGAACGGAAGGAATCACTAAAAACGCACGTCAGCGAGCTGTTATGCGTTAGCCGATTAGCATTGTTGAGTGATGTATGTTTGACTGTTTCTAGCCACATTAGCATTTTTGATTGATGTTTCCTTTCACTGTTCTTTTACATCTACTTTAGGTAGACCTAGATAATTACAGAGAGCGTTCTCCACAGAGAGCTGTGCTGAGCTTTCCTGTATTTTTATATTTTAATGTTGAACTTCACCTCAATATACCTTCATTTGGATCACCAGCATGGTCGAGGGGTTCTCTTGGACCAAATTATGCAGTTTCAGAGTGTGTATTTTCCCAGTGCTCATGATAAACCATCTGTATAATCAGGCCATAAGCATCCTCGATTCTGAAGCAGGCTCATTTTAGAGACTAATGCATTGCAAACAACCAATACATTACCCTCCTAACATACTCTTGGAGTCCTGTCAAAAAGCTTACATCGCTAAAGTCGCTAAATTTGTCCCTATGTTTAAATTTCTCAAACCTTCTATTGTTAAATTCAGGAGTGCTAATTATCCACGTTTGCTCGAATTCCTGTTGCACCATGATCCGTAAAAAAAAAAAAAAAAAAATCCTTCCTGTAAGATTACATCACACTCGAGGGGGCAAAAAGATACGCTTTAGTGCTTCAAAGATAAAAAGCAGAATAGGGCATTACAGAAAAGACATCCAATTCTTTTCTTCTCTATACATATGGATGCGTCAAACAACCCAATAGATCATCCTGGACGTGCTCGGAAATTTGGAACGGGAATGTTCTGATCCATGTAATCTCCTCTTTCTTACAGGTGGAACACTGGAAAATTTCAAGCAGCCCTGGATCTTTATCAATGTCATCGAAGCACTGTGGCATATTTTACCCCGGATTCGGCGTTCATCATCATCCGGCTCTCAGAGTCTCTTAGTATTCCAAGCTGAAGGTCCACGCAGAAACGTTTCCAATGCTCACGGGGAACTGTGTGCTGCTGTTCCTTTGGTGTATCCTGGACAAGAGCTTGGTTTCTCCAATGCACAGATGGGGAAAGGAGCACCACGGGGGTCTGAGGGACCACAGGAGGCACGGCATGGCAGGGATTCAGAGAGTCAAACGAGGATGGGTGTGGAACCAGTTCTTTGTGCTGGAGGAATATATGGGATCTGAACCGCAGTATGTTGGAAAGGTAAACCACATATCCCAAGCTCTATAATAATAAAATCCCTTTGATTTTACAGATACCCTTCGAACTATGCTGAAGCTGTTCATTGCTGTTTTTGTGTGTATTTAAACTATGGAAGTCATTTTAACCCATAACATAATGGATGCAACTTTTTTTCCAACATAATAGGAGGGTTAAGCAACGACATCAGCATAAGTGTATTATGTGGCTTAGAAAACCCGTTTGGAAAGCTGAGGTCCGGTGTGGACATGGACTGTCTTGACCTGGACCTTCTGTAAATCATCTTTTTATAGACACACCCCCAACATCCCTTCACTCTGACCCTATTTCAGTCTGTTCAGAACGGAAAATGTGGTGGAATCCACGTTTAAGCTCTCAGTGTAGACAAATATTTACCCCACGCTTCCAAAATCTGGAAAATTTTCCCCAAATTGGACGTGGAATTAGAGACATTCCTCTTGGATGTGCATGTCAACACGTTGAACTGTTTGAATGGTGGATTTATATACTGTAACAAATCAAGTAGATAGACCTCCATAGTAAGGTCTGTAATGCTAGCTAACTCCTGTGCAGATAATGGCGCTAACTAGCTAACACCGGTAGTGATGCTCAGCTAAAACACTCCCGAGAGCGCATTGTAAAGAAAAACAAAATGTTTTGCCATTTTCATTCTGGCATCAATCAATCATTATGAATTTCTCAAAGTGCCATGCAAATATAATACCTGCCCTTTGGTCCTATCTCTAAATTTGCCTTGACTCCACCCTGTATTTTGTAGTTATTTTTGGTAGAAATGCCACAACTTGCATATTCATTAAGGCCAAAAACAGACAAGGAATATTATTTTGCTCATATGAATGACACAACAACTCAGAGATGCCGGCGGTAAAGCAAATGTTTTGTGAGTTTTATTAATTGTTGAAAGTTTTTTACACACAAAACTCCAGTCAGAGTTGTACTGTACTAAGCTTGACTTTGCTAAAGGATAAAAAAAAAAAAAAAAAAAAAAAAAAAAAAAAAGCATTGATTTTTATTTGTTGTGACAAATTTGTCGATGAAGCCTGAATCTTTCAGCAGGCTCATATGTATGCATCACTTCACCTTTGATAAAGTGGATAGCATTGATCTGAGACACTTGCTTCTTCCTTTTGTTTGGTCTTTTCTAACCTTGTTTTCTCAAAATAATACATCTTCTAATGAGAGTAAATCTGTGAATAATGACTTGTGTAAAAAAAAAAAAAATTTAAATTAAAAAGCCTGCATAGTGATGCCATTCCACAGGTCTTTAAAAATGACCACTGTGTGGATGCTGGTGAACACGCAAAGCCCCAACAGAGAATTTTATCGGATTGTGTTTGCCGATTGCTTACTGATTGATGTTCTCTGCAGAGGTCTAATCGTCCATGAGGGATATGCTATTATCCGTTGCTTATGGCGGGGTAACTTGCGGTATAACTTGTAGCCATTGAGAGCATCGATTGTGCATTCAGTGCGAAGGCATCGGGTTAAAGGGATTTTATATTCTCTCAGATGTTCCAAATTGAATATCAAGGCTCAGTTGTTGAGAAAGCCATACCTTAAGCTTAAATGGGATCACGGTTAAATTGAACCATCACGTTAGGTCTAGTGGAGTCGTGTCAGGGCGGACAAGGGATTGCCGTGCGGTATTGTACACGTCAGAGTGCGGCAGCTGGGTTATCGAGCCCTCCTTCACATTAAGAGAAGAAGCCATGGCCCTTGATTGCTGATTAATTTAACCCAAAGAAAGCTGCCAGCAAAACGACATCACGTGATAGGCTTAAATAAGCTTCGTCCTCCTCTAACCTGGTTAAAAGGGAATCGGATGGAACGTTGCAGAGTGTGAAAGACGTGGTCAGTGCTCATGGAGTCATTTTATAACTTGGCTGTAGATCAAAAGATTGGAAAGTTGGACGAGGCAATGACTTTGCGGTGTGGAGGAAAACGTATACTCTTTCTCTAATAGTTAAGGTGACCTTCACACGGCACAGAGAGTTCAGAGTTGTTTCCTTTGATAAAGGTGAGGAATATTAACATTTAGAGTATACAGACAACTCAGTAGCCCAGGACACTGAACTGTTTTCATTTGGTAGTAGATTTAAACGCGATGTGAAGCACCTCGAGGCTGTAACTATAGCATGTTTCCCACTGAAACCCAAGTCGAGCTGGTAGACCTGCCTCGGTCCGTTGGTTTATACGTTTCGAGCGCATTCAATTTGAAATACACGGTCTCAGTTTGGACAGGGTCTTGAGACTGCATTTTCCAGCTTCTCCAGCATAGTATTTATGTAAATAATGATAGATTTTCTAATCTCCTTACTGCTGTGCTGTTTTCTTGAAACCACTTGTCGCCAATACTGCTTTCATAGCAGTAATTCAGACATCTGTAGGTTTGCCAGCTTGACCATGTCTTCCTGTGTTTTATGACCGGGTATCTACTCAAAAAACCCAAGCTGAATCATTTAGCAAACACGTTTCCATAGAGCTGAAACTTTCCGACAGTCCAGCTTATGTCGATATCTCAAACGGCTCTCAAAAGTTCTTCAAGTTGCAGGAGCTCATGTTCTTCCTAAAAAGGTTAATCCCCAAGTAATTCCCACTGAACGCTAACACCGTGTGTGTACTTTATACATAAACACATTAAGATGACACTGTACAGATCTATCGACTGCAGTCATTTCTCAGTTATTTGAATGGTACCTTTGAAGCAATCAGAAGTGAAGAAGATACAGAAGTCGAGCAAAGCAGCTGTGAAATGTGATCAAAGGTGGCACCTCGGTATGATCCATTTTCAGACATTTGAGTATTGTATACAAAGTGATAAAGAAAAGGGATGAGGAAAAACTGTAGCACAGAACTGAAAAGAATTTCTATTGCGCTTTTAACAGAAATTCAGTTCGACAAAAAACCTTTATGAGAATAACAGGGAGAAACCTTGAGAATAACCAAGAACCCAGATGCTGAAATTACATTTGTTGTCACTTTCGGAGTTTATTGATATTCTCTATAAAAGTTCATTCAACGCTGGTGAGTCAAAATCGGTCAGACTCGGTTTGGTCAGGAGGTGTTGATTGATTTCCGATAACAGCGCCTCTGACAGTAGCGCAGCTGCAGATCACAGGTTTGTATTAATGCGCTCGTTCTAATACGTTATCGTTTCTGTGGTAACGGCTCGTTCGCACGTACGGCAGACGCTCCACGTTTTAAAACGTGCGTGATCGTTGATATGGTGACGTTTTCTGTAAGCAAACGTTTAAACATTTATCATTTATGGAAGGAGTCTCTACTGTCACCGGTCCGAGATAAAGCTGCGTATATAAACGAGAGATAGACGTAACTATAAGCATAGTTACAAGAATGAAGTGTCCTTCTTTTTACATAGAAAACATTTTAATCATTGGCAAATCGCTGTAGTATAAGAGGAATAAAACGTGCCATTACAGCAAAAATAACCCACTTCATGTAGCGACTGTAACTCTACTCCATCACACCACCCCATTGTTGATTATTTTCCTCTAACAGTATGACACAGTGTGTTACTCCTTGCGTATAAATCCAAACAGCAGCCTGGCATGTGTTTTCTGATCATATGCAACAAATGGCGGAAAAACGTTGTAGAATTTGTTCCAGAATTGCCTAGAGAACATCTTTCAGACTTCTACTTTTGGAGTGCAGAGTGCTGGGAGAGTGTGATTATACTGCACAGTATGTGCAATTAAGTAATCGGTAAATTTACCCCATGCTGGGAGTCAGAGGAAGAGTGGCAGTGGTGCTAGCTCAGTGATTAAGGTTCTGTTATAGTGACTGGAAGGATTCGAGTTCAAATCGCAGGACTGCCAGAAAGGAAAAAAAAATGTATAATTGCACACTGTAAATGCAAATCTGCATGCTTATTATAGCTTAGCAGTGTATTTGTTCTTGTGGTGGTAGGGGGTCTGATGAGTATAGTGTGGTAAGAGACTCCAATTACAGCCATATTCTGAATTATCCCTGAATTCTTATTCTGGAGTTCAGACTGAAAATCACAGCTTTATATTAATGTGCTCATTCTAATACCTTAGAATTTCTCCATTATCAGCTCATTCCCAGGGACTCGTACTGTGGACGCTCCACATTTAAAAAATAAAAATAAAAAATGGTTGGTATGTTGAGGTTTTCTGTAAGGAGATGTTTATTTGACATGTATGGAAGGAGTCTCCAGTGTCAGCACTTTGTATCAGTCAGAAGTAAGTTTTCCGACATCGTCAGGACGGAGGAGTCTTTATGCTTCTTTGCGGATTCTGCATTGTCTAATAATTTTAAAAAAAAAAACCAAAACGCAATCCTCTACAAATTGCTGTAAACAAAGTCATTTATATAAATGTTAAAAACTGTCCACCGTTGACAATTTTTATTGGATCTTGACGAAATTTCTTCACTTTGACCAATATACACTATTACACTCAGTGCAAATGTGATTCTTTAGATAATTAAAAGTTTTTCTTCTTCTTCCTCCACTTGGAAACATTCTGCTAGGAAAGCTCTGTCCTAGATTTAACCTTTTTTTTTTTTTTTTTTTTCCGGAGGGAGGACTGCATCCATAGTCAAATATTCAATACACTCCAATTTGCTCTGATTGAGATGTGAGAAATTAGACCTGTCGATTCTAATTGCTCTAAAAAATCGATAAACTAGGGTCAGCCAGGACAGACTCGGCTGAATCAGGCTAAAAAATCAGGCTTAAAAGCGAGGAGATCAGCTAAGAAACATTCGGAGGGTTTGCTGAATCGAGATAACCCTCAGAAGGAGTTAAACAGGTTGATTATGGAATATAAATGAAAACGTGGGAGTAATTGCTTTCATATGAGGCGCGATCAGACTTTTACACTAAGAATAGATTATCTCAGCGGGACAATTTGTTCTCTCTGTGTGACCTTTAAAATGAAAATTCATCACGCTACCATCATTAAGAGATTAAAGCCAGAGTAACCTCAGAGCATCTCACAAGAACACACTGGCAGTTGACATCTTCGTCAGTGTGAACGGAGATCGAATGATGGTCTGTTTTAATTCGTAACGCAAACCTTAATGATGTCCTTTAGAAAAGATTAACCGTATAGATAAAGCGGAACACGGAGCCCATTTTATACCCCTGTTATGACTCGAGGATTATCTTGTACCATAACGTCAGCTCAGAGCGCTAAGTAATGAATTCTTTATTCAGTAGTCCTTTATGCTTTACTGAATGGGATATTTTCCTTCATTTGCATGTTGAAAAAGGGACTGTGGGTGGATCTTTGAGGCTTTGTCTCTATGAGAAATATTCCCACACTTCAGAGATAGCAAGATGCATTTTTTTCATTGCTAACTTGCCTTAACTGTGAATAATTGTGTGTCTGTGGTGCACTGTAATGGACTGGCATCCCATCTAGGGCGTATTCACACCCAGAGTTCCCAGGATAGGGTCTGGATCTACCGTGACCGGCACCTACTGAGGATCAATGTTAGAATGGACAATTTGGTTGTCTATACAAATACAGTGTGTACCATCGTTATTCCGTACAATGACATAATGCAAGACCGGGAGTCTAAACGTTCTGATTTGAAAGGCAACATTATTGACAATTCAGTGGAGGAACTTCTTCTGATTGCATGGATGTTGTCCACATTGTATGTTATTTATTTATTACTTATGTTTACAGAGTCTGAGGGCATTTTATTATAAGGACTATGACAAATATGACAAAAGTGTTCTGAATTAAAAGTGGGTAGTGTTGCCTCTTCATAGTTGCAGGGTCTCTGGTTTGATCCCGAGTTTTCCCCATGTTCTCCAAGTGTCTGCATGGCTTTCCTAAGGTTCTCCAGGTTCTTCTCACCTCTAAAGGGCATTCTAGTGGGTGGATTGGTGTACTCTAGGTTGTCCCTAGGTATGAATGAGGGTGTGTGTGGACTCGACCATAACCCTGACCAAGATAAAGCTGTTACTGAAGATAAATGAATGAATGTATTCAGAGCAGTAATGCTAGCAGAGGAGTCTGAACTTTCTACATTGAAAGGCAACACGACTGACAAGTTAGTGGAGGCACTTCCTCCTGATTGGTTGAAGTTTCACAGAGAGTGGGGATATATTATTGTGAGAGCTTTTTCCAAAAAATTACAAGAGTGTCCTGAATTAAATGTCACTGACTTGCTCCTTTAACGTCATCTCAGCTGCTCAAATGATGGTTGAGGACAGAATCCTATGATGATCCTTGTGCTTGATGAGCCTTGACCAGCTCATGAATCTGCTTACTCTTAGCTGTGAGCACTTTTTTGTCCTACTTCTCCCCATCGGCATAATGTGATTTCCGCTGAAGTGTCTCATTATGATGAACCTTGCAGCTACACAGTGACCTGGATCGAGGAGATAACTTGGTGAAGTACACGCTGTCTGGAGAAGGAGTCGGTACCATTTTCACCATCGAGCCCAGCACAGGAGACATCCATGCCTTGAGGAGTCTGGACCGCGAGGAGAAGCCGAACTACACGCTAAGGGCGCAGGCCATGGATGTGTTCACAGGAAGAGCCCTCGAACCAGAGTCCACGTTCGTCATCAAGGTCCAGGACATCAACGACAATGAGCCGAAGTTCCTGGAGGGTCCATATGTGGCTAGTGTCCCCGAGATGTCACCTGTAGGTAAGCTGAGTTTCTTTGCATCTGTATAAATCACAACCTGCACAATTTGCTCCCCTAAAATGCATCAAAAAATTTCCCATATCATTCAACGCATTTCCCAGAATCCATTTTTTAAACCTTTCATCTTGGTTATGTTAAATTGAACTCCATTTCTTACCCCACAGAACTATGGTAAAACCTACTTAGAGAATTAGGTGAACAACGACAACAAGGTTCACATCCTGAACACCGAAGCTGCAATCTTTAACAAGGTCGAGTTTCGATTGTGTTTTATTTATTCACACAAGTATGGTATTTTTTTATATATATATAATTTAGACTTGGTTAGCAGTACATCAGGTGGACTGTTCAAGCCACAAAAAAGAGAAAGAAAGGAAAGGATGAGAAAAAAGAGATAAGGATTTCATACATTCCCTGTAGTCAAAATCAGAGTAATGAGTCATAGTTTGGAAACTGCTCTCAGTCCTGTTCCTCCTACACATAACAAATGTCAGAGGATCTCATCTAAAATACCTTAATGGTTTATTCCTTTGGGGTGCCATCAACCGCATATTGAATGTACTACTCTTTCGACTAATATTTTAATTTCCTTGCTACAGCATGGCTTTTTTTCCCACAGATATTTTAAAGGCCAGGTTCCTGTTCCTCCTACACACGGTGTGTAAAATCCTTATATAGATCAATTGCTTTTCCTCTGAGAAACTATTGAAGACTAGATTCAATTATTTGCAAAGATTTACTATTTACATTTCTTCAGATACCATTTCGCAGAATCTCTTTGTTTTGGCATGGCATATTTGTTCTTGATGATGAAGCACACAAAGATTTATTTCTTCAGAATTTCTGCCCCGAGACAACTTTGTAAAGTGATTTGGCCACTATGTTCTGTCTTCCTTTTTTTTTTTTTTTTTTTTTTTTTTTTTATTACAACAGATATGGCTTATTTCAAAAGATATGACTCAGGTCTAATCCTTCAGGGTTTAATCTTAAAAACAGACACTGCCCATAAGCATTTAATTTAGTTCCTGCTCTCTACAGAACCCAAATATTTGGGTTTTTATGACAAGATGTAACTATTCAATTCTTTCTATTTTCTTTTTATTTTGTTGTAGCATTCGCTCGGTAGCAGTTACGATGGAAAATATATGACTTAAGGCAGAGACTGATCATTTAGTTTTTGCAAGTACTTTGGCATCCTTCTATCACATGATAGGGGTGTGAAAGCTAACATTAAGGCTACCAAACCTTGCCTATAATGTCAGCTAGTTTGCTAGCAAACCTGGCTAATAGTTGTGATTGACATGCTAGTTCAAATCAAACAGGATAATTATAGATCAAATCAAATAAGATGAATGAACAGATATCGGTTATAAAATCTGACAATATTTGGTATTTCTTTTTAAACCAACACTGCAATCCATAATGTGATGATTTGTTGTTAAATATCAATGAGTGGGCTGATTCTTCAAGCCGTCCTCTCATTGACCGCTCTGCAGCAGCTGCTTGTGTCAGTCTCTTTTGCAGAGAATTGACCTGGAGCTTCGTTATTGACCCACTTCCTCATTTCCCCTGTGAGCAGTCCTCTGGCAACCGAGCTCCATGTCTTATTGGTCGTACGCGCACTTTAATGTATTTTCAGTAACAATTTGTGAGTTTAGTATTATAAGGTTCTGTCGGGGTGAAGAGATGTTTTGAGAACAGGGGCATCGACATTGTGACATTCCCACTAGCATGACTCTAACGTACGATAATCTATTTTACTGCTTGACAAACCTTACTTCAAATTCACATACAAATTCAAAACTTTCAGACTATTGGAAAGGTTTTATTTAAAAAAAAAATAAAAAAATAAAAAAACTTTATTAAAATTTGTAACTTGTTATCCTGTTAGCTCAAATACTGTTTATTTTTCTAACATTCTTTATGTCTGGTTCTATCTAAGCAACCCATCTTTAATGCGTAATTAATAACTGGTTTAACTGACATCTTTAAGCATTCAGAGACCAAATTATGTTCGTAAATGCTTTTGAATGTGTTTTATTTTTTAGCTGAAAGTATTCGCTAAGATCTAAACTGCACGAACGTTCACTTGCTAAATCTATAGATGTTCCTAAGCAAGATGTTTTACCTCCATGTTTTATTTTTTTTTATTTACCAATACTATCATATTAAAATACATTATGTTTATGTACAGGAGGCATGGTGGCTTGGAGGGTAGCACATTTGCCTCGCACATCCGGGGTTGCGGACTCAAATCCCGCCTCCGCCCTGTGTGTGTGGAGTTTGCATGTTCTCCCCGTGCTCTGGGGGTTTCCTCCGGGTTCTCCGGTCCCCCCCAAGTCCAAAGACATGCATTGTAGGTTGATTGGCATCTCTAAATTGTCCGTAGTGTGTGACTGTGTGTGCATTTGTGCCCTGCGATAGGTCGGCACCCTGTCCAGGGTGTCCCCAATCCTTGTACCCTAATAGGGTCCAGGCTCCCCTGCAACCATATGTAGGATAAGCGTTCTGGAAAATGGATGGATGGATGCTTATGTGCATGTTACAGAAATACAGAATACAGATATTCTATTGATGCTAATATCACAATTATCTTTTCATCCTTCTGTGTGCAATCTTCCAAGCAGAGCAATTTCCCGTTTTATATTAACAATATTTTCACGGAATATGTCTGCACATTCCCAACTGGCAAAACAATCTGCTTAAATATTGCTAAATAAATATTAAACTGGGAAATTGCTGAGATTGGAAGCACACAATTAACTGATGTGAGGATTTTCATTGCACTTGCATTTATTGAAATACGGTTTGAAATACTATTCAGGTGGAATAACATTTAAGGACTTCCTAAGTTCCTCCCAGAGGAAGTAATTATGTGGAAATTATGATTGATTCACATGAGATAAGTGTTTTCTGTAGCTTATAAATCACAAATCTTTACAGTGAAGATTATATATACAGTGTGTGTGTATATATATATATATAT
>JANDJT010000103.1:1082762-1093331 GCA_024331685.1 Stegophilus panzeri | reverse complement strand
CAGCACTGCCAAGCTGCCACTGTTGGGCCCTTGAGCAAGGCCCTTAACCCTCTCTGCTCCAGGGGCGCTGTATCATAATTGACCCTGCACTCTGACCCCAACTTCCTGACATGCTGGGGTATACGAAAAAAAGAATTTCACTGTGCTGTAATGTATACGTGATTAATAAAGACTCATTATCATTATTATAAGCATGGAAGAAACAGTCAATGGTGCTTTCTTCAGCAAAAGAGAAAGAAGTCAGAGCCTCAGCGTGGGCACTACACACTTATCAACTTGCCTTTAGTATCATTAAACGTTTTCTAAGAGTGTCTTCCCTTTATGCAGATTTATGCAGATTTGCCCGAGTGCTTAAGAACATCTGACAATAAGCCGTATTTTTTCTGCCAGAACTACCAACTCAATAGTGTTAATTTCTGAAACATCATTTTGATTTCATTGGCATTTTATTTAATTTACTATAGAGGTTCCTCCATGTCTGATTCTGGTCCAATCAGTAGTTGATCCAGAGAGGAAATTTCTTCACATGAATAGAGAGACTAAACCCTACGTTCAACAAAAACTTCAAGAATGTAGGTTGCCATTTTATCTTCTCTGAATGCTGGTCCTCCCAGCAGGTCATAAAGCTGGTAAAGCTCATAATCATTTGACCTCCATCCACTGTCACTGGATCCTCTTCGATGCTACATTTTATGAGTCCAACATGTGGCGTGCCTAGTTGTGATTCTTCACTGTGTCACTCACAATCAATAACAGTCTTTTTTACTAGGGAGCTTTAGTGCTGATACTCTGATCAGACTCTGAAACAATAGTCTTACAGCTCATGGTGCATTATCATCGGAGACAATGTAACACGGCATGTGGAAAAAATAGACTTGAAGAGTGATGTGCTTTAGGCGAGTGATCATTGATTTATAAGGAATAAAATGGTGAACTAAAAACATCCAACTTTTGAGGAAAATCACAAAGTTGACAAATCTGTAGTCAGGGATCCAAGTCCTGAAAGATGGTCCAAATCCCAACAATGTCACATCAGTGGCTGGTGGGTCCAAGACATAAAGAAGGGTCCAAATCCAAACAATGCCACATCTGTGGCTGGTGGGTCCAAATCCCAATGGGGGTCCAAATTCCAACAATGCCACATCTGTGGCCAGGGGTCCAAATCCCAACGGGGGTCCAAATCCCAATGGGGGGGTCTAAATCCCCACAATGCCACATCTGTGGCCAGAGGTCCAAATCCCAACAATGCCACATTTGTGGCCAGGGGTCCAAATCCCAATGGGGGGTCTAAATCCCGACAATGTCACATCTGTGGCCAGGGGTCCAAATCCCAGTGGAGGTCTAAATCCCAACAATGCCACATCTGTGACCAGGGGTCCAAATCCCAACAATGCCACATTTGTGGCCAGGGGTCCAAATCCCAATGGGTGTCCAAATCCCAATGGGGGGTCTAAATCCCAACAATGCCACATCTGTGGCCAGGGGTCCAAATCCCAACAATGCCACATTTGTGGCCAGGGGTCCAAATCCCAATGGGGGGTCTAAATCCCAACAATGCCACATCTGTAGCCAGGGGCCCAAATCCCAATGGGGGTCAAAATCCCAACAATTCCACATCTGTGGTCAGGGGTCCAAATCCCAACGGGAGTCCAAATCCCAACAATGCCACATCTATGGCCGGGGGTGCAAGTCTCAATGGGGGTCCAAATCCCAGTGACACTACATCGCCAAGAGAGCAAAATTGGCCCAAAATTGGTGGGAGGAATAGCATTACACTTTCCCCTGTCAATCAGATTGACAATAACCAATCACATTCATGAACAGCATGTCTTGATGGAAGCACCCTGACCTCTTTGTTTGGTAGCTTTCATGCAACTAGAGAGTATGAACTAAGTGATGGAAATTAGAAATTAACAAATTAGGAGAAAGTGGGGGGAAATTTGCTTCATTTTTTTATGCATACAGTATTGTCCTGGTCAGGGTGGTGGTGGACCCAGAACATATCCTGGGAACATTTGGTGCAAGTCAGGATTACTCCCTGGATGGGACACGTATTCAGACACTCATTCACACCTAGGGTCAATTTAGTGCAGGCCATCCATTTACTGGTATGTTTTTCGGCAAAAACTGGAGAACCTGGAGGAACCCAACGTGAACATGGGAAAAACATGCAAAAACCCTAGCTCAGGATCAAACTGTAGGCTCAGGATCAAAGGGAGGGATAAAAGTTAACATCATAGGAACAATATAACTTCAATTTGAATCTCTTCTGTGCTTTCCACGTATGGAAATGACATGACGACACACAGTAGGTAACTAAAAGGAGTCAAAATGTGCCTTCTGTTCAGTTTGGGTCAAAATGACCCAATTTAAATTTGTACCCAAAGTGGAATGATGTAAACCTCAACTCTGCATGTGTTGATTTAAATGTTAAACATTGAAAAATAAATGCCACCGTTGATCGCTATGAAAGGACTGAAGAGACCATGCAGTACATGCGTGTGTGTGTGTTTTCAGACAACACGGCAGGGCTTGTGAACAGGCGCGCGGGATTTAGACGGATGGAGAAGAGTGTGTATGAGGTGCCGGTGGTGGTGGAGGACAGCGGGTTCCCCATCCAGAGCAGCACAGGGACGCTGAGCGTACGAGTTTGTGCTTGCGATGTCTCCGGCTCTGTCCTAAACTGCAGCACCAAAGCTTTTCTTCTGCCTCTGGGTCTCAGCCCTGGAGCTCTGCTGGCCATCCTGCTGTGTGTGATCATTCTGCTGGGTAAGGCATGTTCACCACACATACATGCAGGACTACGTGACGGTCTGACAGATTTATAATGACATCCTGCAACACTGTCAAATCTCAGCGCCCTTGTCTTTACCCACCCTCAGTCACACGGGATAACACTTATAATGTGTTAGAAAGAAATATTTCTTGTCATTTCTGTTATTATTTTTGATGATGGTGTTTATCAGTAAAGGAGGCGTGGCCTCCATGTCTGCTAGTAACACTTAAGGTCAGGAGCATTAAAGGAGGCGTCTTTTGTGTCTGTCAGTCCCAGTGAAAAGTGTGGACTTTGTGTCTTTCAGTCCCAGTAAAAGGGGCTTGGCCTGTGTCTATCAGTACTAATAAATGAGGTGTGGCCTCTGTGTCTTAGTCCCAGTAAAGGAGGTGTCACCAGTCCTCATAAAGGAGGCGTGGCTTCAGTGCCTCAAACCCAGTAAAGAAGGTTTAGAATAGACACACAGAATAGACATACCCCTCATGTCCAAGCATGAGCATGGTGAGGACAGTTTCTTTTTTGCCACTAGGGGGCAGTGCAGTAAAATAAACCTGGAAACCTGGTCCTGGAACAGAACCAGGAAAGAAAAACACAAATGGCTTCTTAATTACAGTCTCAGGTTTATGTAGGCAATTTTTCATGCTGCTTCCCTGCAGAATGAGTCCTTACATCTGATTCATGGCCTTTTTAAACCCTCGCTCTTTCTCTTTTCTCTCTCTGTCTTTCTGTCAACCTCCTGCCGTCTCTATTTCTCTCTGTTTTTGTCTTTGCCCACTCTCTCTCTCTCTCTCTCTCTCTCTCTCTCTCTCTCTCTCTCTCTCTCTCTCTCATACTCTGTTTCTTGCCCATGTATTTTTTTTTTCTTCAGATTTTTTTCTGTTTCTATATAACTGTCTTTCACTATGACACCTGTCTCTCTTCCTCGCTCTCTTACTTGCACTTTCACACTGTCTCTCCTCTGTCTTGCTCACATTCTCTCTCTCTCTTTCGCTTCCTGGACCTCGTTCTATTATTCCTGTCTCTGTGGATTTCTTACTCTTTCTCTGCCCAGCTTGTTTCCTTCTTGCTGTATTCCGGTTTATCTAATCCTACTTTTTCTTTCTTTCTTTCTTTTCCCTCTCTTTCTTACACCCCCCTCTCTGCCTCTTTCTTTCTTTCTTTCTTTCTTTTATGTTCCCTCTCTTTCTCTATCTCTCTCTCTCTGAGTCCTTCCCTCTAAATCTCTCTCAATTTCCCCCATCGTTCTCTCTCTTTTTTCCTTCCTTTTCTCTCTCTCTCTGAATCTCTTAATCCCCCTTTCTCTCATTCAATCACTCTCTCTACCTTCCCGCAATGCTCTCTCCTTTTCTCTCTTTCTCTTCCCCCTTTAAATCTCTCTCTCTCTCAATCTATCTCAATCTCCCTCTATTACCACACCTGTTCTGTCTATCTTTCTTGTCCTTTCTCTCTTTGTCTGTCCTTCTCTCTCCATCTTTGTGTTCTGTCCTTTGTCCTCTCTGTAAGAGTTAGAACTGGAAATGAAAGCTGAGTCTGTCTGTCACTCAGGGAAGCAAGACAGTGAGGAAACAGGAAGGCACACACACACACACACAGAAACTCACGCTCCGTGTTATCTGTTACAGTGATTGTGGTGCTGTCCGTGTCTCTGAAGCGCCACAGGAAGAAAGACGCTCTGATGTCATCCAAAGAGGACGCGAGGGACAACGTGATCCGCTATGACGACGAGGGCGGCGGCGAGGAAGACACGCAAGCCTTCGACATCGGAACTCTACGCCACCCAGAGGCCATAGAGGACACGTCTGTCCACCGTTACGACCTGAGGGATGATGAGGAAGGCGAGGACGTTCACGTGTACCTCCAGCAGCGGTTACAGGAGAACCACAGAGATGCACCGGAACCGCCATACGACTCTCTGGCTACGTTCGCCTACGAGGGCGAGGGCTCGATGGCCGAGTCACTCAGCTCCATCGAATCACAATATCACGATGATTTGATGTCAATCGGAGACCTGGGGCCACGTTTTAACACGCTGACTCTGATCCTTGCTGGAAGAAAAGACGGCGAGGACAAAGCGCGTCTCCCACATGCTGACGGATCAGAACCAAGACGAGACGACTGATGCGATTTTATTTTCAGAAAAGATCTGTGTGAAAGTGAAAAGCCTGTAAAGGTATTATTTCAGGCATAAAACTCCGACCGAGACAGTAGGAGAGGTGTGCGCGTCCTTCTTTTCTTCCGCGCGCCTCTCTTCAACTCATTTTTAACTCATTTCAATTGAAAGTTGCAAATCCTTCCAACTGCGTTTTCAGTTCGCCTCCGTGTTTGCACTTGTCAGAAACTGAGTTAAAAAAAAAAAAAAAAAAATCCTTTTGGGGGATTTTGAAGTGCCCCCTTTGATATGAAAAAAAAGTGCCTCGAAACTTATTTTCTTTTTCTCGCTCAGTTCACACACTCATTCTTTGAAGCTAAGCAACTTCGCTCTGTAGTTTCAAGTGAGTTTCTCACTTGTTATGGAAAAAAAAAAAATGGACTAATAAATAAAGAAATAAAGATCAAAGGCCTCCATTTTGCTCCTTAAATCAGTGTTCAGAATTCACTTTTAGTGATTCACTGCACTATAAACACTTAGCAGTATGCTAGTATATGCGTGTCTAAATGTTTAATTACACAATTAGGCAAAGAGAAGTAGTACTCTATGCTATAATGCAAGCCTGCAAGTACACAAGTGTATAAGCCTACCAATATGCAAATATGTAAGTACATACTTGTCCTAGTGTACAATATATGTTTAAATGCTAGTGTTAAAATGCAAATTCAGCATGCATATATTCTGACGAGATTATTACGCGAGTACACAAGTATGTGAAAGCAAGCTAATACACTACTGTAGCATGTGATTGTTCAGGCCTGTAGTACGTTAATAAGCAAGTGTCCAACTGTGCAAGTATGCTAGTATGCATCTACATAAGTATGCTAAATTATTCAACAATTGAACTAGTGTATAAAATACAGCGGGGGAAATAAGTATTGGAAGTAAATAGATTTCCAATGCAGTTATTCATATGAAATTTGTACCAGACATCAGTATTAACTGGGGCGGCTGTGGCTCAGGTGGTTGAGCGGGTTGTCCACTAATCGTAGGGTTGGCGGTTCGATTGCCGGCCCACATGACTCCACATCCCGAAGTGTCCTTGGGCAAGACACTGAACCCCAAGTTGCTCCCGATGGCAAGTTAGCGCCTTGCATGGCAGCTCTGCTACCACTGGTGTGTGAGTGTGTGTGAATGGGTGAATGAGACACAGTGTAAAGCGCTTTGGATAAAAGCACTATATAAGTGCAGCATTTACCATTTACCATATTAACTCAAAAAATCCGCAAATATAAAGAGTTCAAAACATTAAAGTCCATAAATAAATAAAGTTATGTGTAATAGGAAATATATTTACTGAACAAAATGTTGACGCAAATGTTCAATATTTATTTCCTCCACGGTATGCAGTAATGGTGTGTGAGACTGCAAGGTTGCTGATATGCTAATATGTTAAAATGCTAGCATGCAAGTGATCAAGTGTGCTAGTGAGCTAGCATTAACTACTCATTACTCTATGACAAGACGTGAACTTCTCGCGGTTAGCCGAGTTACAATTTCTAAATGCTATTAAATGTTCTTCCTCGTGTAGAGGTAAGTTTGTTGTGAATAGTGTGTATCGTTTACGAAGGAGAAATTTTCAACACGTTTTGCTTGGATATTGGCATCAGTGCGTTGTTGAAGTCTGGAGAATGAAGGTGTTGATTCATTTTCAGCTCGGAGAGTAGCGCAGGTTTATATTAACGCTCTCGTTCTAATACGTTATCGTTTCTGTAGTTCATTCATGGGGACTCGAGGATGCTCCAGTGATAATAAATGGATTTAAAAGCATGTGGTGACGTTTTCTGTCCTCCAAAGCGTTTCCAGTGTCAGTGTCAGCGCTTTGTTACACTCAGAGGTCAAGCTGTAAGTTTAAGCTCAAATTTGGAAACACGAACGGTCATTTTTGCCAATTTTGTTTCCAGTTTGTTGAAGCACAGTTATTAGTCAGGAACGAGAAAGGCTCTGGATTCTTTCGAGGTTTGAGCTTCATCGGATCCATCGTGAATATCCAGTCACGTTTGGAACTGCAGGCCAATCTGGACTGCGTAGCTACGGACGTGCGGAGATGCTTGGCGATGCAGTACGGATTGGGGTTTTGGCTTTATTGGAGATTTTGTCTTTCCAGATTGATGATGTGGCTCAAAAAGCCCCTCAGAATGAGCACACAAATGAATACGGTTCAATAACGGATCTGCTCGTTTGTTCTGCCGGATTTATGATTACAATTTCAAACAGCAGAACAACAAACCCTATTTCATAAACAAAGACGAATGAGAACAGGCTGAGAAAATGGACGATCGTTGCCTTTCCATTTGCATTTCAGCTCTACTCTTGTAATCACCTCCACAAAAGCGGAATCTTTATACACACACACACACACACACACACACTATTGGCCATGTCTCATTTCCAGGTCCACGTCCAACCAAATCCATCAAAATCCAAGAGACACGACGCGTTTCTCTCTCAGACGGCGCTGTGCTTCTGGATTTATGGCTGACTTTAATATACCAATCTCTTAATTTAAGCTCAAATGTCAAGTGGAGTCCAAATGTCAGATGGCACGCCACGTTTTATGATAACAAGTCACCAGAATATTCCATCTCAACACGACTGCGGTAATTACAAGCTTTTGAAAAACTCTCGGCACGTAAAAAAAGGAATTTCCGACCTTTCACGAATTCGATTCGCTTTAGTGGACAAAACATTCCGTCTTTACCGGACGAGAAGATTGCAAGAACGAGGTGAGCGACTCGAGAATGTCTTCAGAAAGTGGGAAAAATATACATTATCTGCGTATATTAGGGGTTGCATAGATTACTAGACTAATATATGCACTAGTGGGGACGGTAAAGAATGCAACTAAATGTAATTTAAAGAAAGCAGCTAAATATAAATGGAAACTATTTCAGATTAGTCGAAGCCACTTCTACATTCAACCGCGCATGGATTCCTACACTAGGAAAAGTATTTCAGTTGATTTTAGTTAACATTAGCACTTTGATATCACTTTACATGAAGTGTAGAGGTGTGCACAAGTCCCGCCCACTTCCGCCCCGAAAGGAATTCTTCCTACATTGAATAAATTTACAATAAAATCCTTTCATTGTGACGCAGTGAATTCCCTTGCTGTGTGAATGAGCCACGGGTTGCGCATCACCATTCGATCCTACTCGGCTAGTTTAACATCAGCTCAGCAGTGCATTCTGGCTCAAAGAGTCTGATCCAATATTAGAATTTCTGCGATGGTTTCTATTGCTGTTGGGTTTTTAAAAACAGTTCTTAAATAGCGGAATATGATGCACAGATTTATTACTTGGCAGATTTTTTGCATTTATTTCTTTATTTTCATCATTAATGATATTTCTAACCTGTATGTGGCTGTTGACTGAACACATTTCTCATGTTTCTCTTTCTGGTTTAAGTATGAAATTGTTTTTTTTTTTAGAATAATTGGTCGGCTAGTAAATATTAGAAGTCATGAAACCCGGAGTGTATTCATATTATGTGTCGATGAGCTATCTGCTTCTTAAATATTATGTAGCTCCGTGTATGTAATTATGCAGCATTTCTCAACAGGCTTCACGCTGAATATAAATGCTGCACATACAAGGTTTGGATAGCAGCAGGATGAGTGCACTGTGAAATGGATAAAATCGTTCTTACCTTGTGCTTGTTGATTTCTTATTTGATAACGTGTTTGCAGTTCAATTTCACATTGTTTTATTATCTAACCCTCGTGGTATTTCTCATAAATCCACCGCTCTGGTGCTGAGATTTTGGATAAGACCCAGGAGAACGCTTTGTACTCGAGTGTAAACATAAGCAGTAGTTCCACCTCATCAACAGTCAACAAAAACGAATCCTTGTTGTGTTCGCTGCATTTCTACTTCTTTGTTGCTCAGTAAGCAGTCAGTAATTGAGGCGTTTAACGTGACAGTTGATGACGTTACTATGGAGATGAAACCCGCTAAAAACCAATCCACCTTGTTGGGCATTTCGATTGTTTTTAGATGTATTATTGTTTTTGTTTCATTGTTGTAATACGCATGTTCAATTCAATTTATTTAACTTTTTTTCTATAACAGCACGTCCTGAGGTGTTTTATTTCTCTTCCACCACAGCACTTTACCAATGATTATGATGTTCATTTAGGAAAGAACGCCAGAAACCCCTCTGTCCCCATTGAAAACTTAAAGACACAGCTTTACCTGTTTACAAAGTGCTGACACTGGAGACTCCTTCCATAAATGTTAAATAAACATCTCGTGGAGCGTCCACAGTACAAATCCCTGTCAGTGAGCCGTTACTATAGAAACGATAGAAACGATCTCAACAGCACAGTGGGATAAATAGTATTATCAATCTGTATCATAAAGTACATATCCTTTAATCTGTGCTTATCTGACTAGCTCTTGTCTTTTATCCATCGTTCCTTTGTTTGGTAGGTTCAGGAACAGAGATATCTGCCTAGTAAAAAGGCAATAAATGTCGTTTAAACCTTATTAGGTTGCGTAAACTTAATCTACCTTAAATAACTGCGAGTAATAAAACAAGTAATAAACCTTATATTATCCACAAGGTCACAATCATTTACTCTGAGGGCTGAAGAAAGAAAGGACTTCAGTGAGAAAGTGAAATGGGTAATAAAGATCTTAGAAGGCTTACAATTATGGAATAGCACACAATACAATAATGCATTAGAATGAGAGTTAATATGAGTTTGTCATTCTTGTCACAGCTTGAATTATTATTATTATTATTATTATGTTCGAGTCAATCAAATCCATCAGTTATTCAGCAGATGCAACTATTTATGGAAGGAGTCTCCAGTGTCAGGGCTTTATAACAGTCAGAGGTGAAGCTGTAACTTTAAGTTTTCTGACATCTTCAGGACAGACGAGTTTACGCTTCTTGGCGGTTTCTCAATAACATGACAATCTGTTGTTTTTTTTGAGAGAGAGAGAGAGAGAGAGAGAGAGAGAGAGAGAATAAAAAGAGGCTGGTGAGGGAATGATTGTTTATAGCTGCTATAACATAGGTGAGAACAGGAACTATCATTTCATGAAAGTTCCACAACATTACACGTAACAATAAATGGATTTGTTTAATGGAAATCCTACAGCATAGCAACACGACTATATATATATATATATATATATATATATATATATATAAAATCAAAGAAACTCTGCAATATTTATATATATATATATATATATATAACACAAAATCAAAGAAACTCTGCAATATTTGCAGGAGATTGCAATTTTTCTGCGGGTTCGGGCCGAGATGTGTCATGTGACGTCATCGCCACGCACGTTCAGCCGAAGCTCTCTTAGATTCGCGTGCATCGAACACGAGTACAGCTAAAAGGTCTCGTTTACCAACAAACATCACTGCGAAAGAACGTGCGCAACAATTTTGTTCCGATTGCGATTTCGCCAATACGTGTAGTTTTCCGCAAAAAAAAGCACAAAAAACCCCACAAACTGCATCGCAAATGTTTTTTTAAAAAGCCGCAGCAAAATCGACCGTTTTTTGCCTCAACGATCACAAAAAAAATTTAACGCAGCGAATTCCTGTATGGATTGATACACACACACACACACACACACACACACACACACATATATATATATATATATATATATATATATATATA
>JANDJT010000103.1:1060230-1074293 GCA_024331685.1 Stegophilus panzeri | reverse complement strand
CGATTTATTTTATTTATTTATTTTGGTATTCCGCAATCTCGATACCGATATAATTCACCTGCCATAGTGCCATATTAATCACACAATTACGCTACGAGGCACATTATTTACAAGGTTAGCTAACTGAATTTGATAGCTACTACGGGTTGCCATGGAGAAGAGCACTTCGCATTTGTACAGTCGTAAGTAAAATGCTTTTCACTCACCTAGCATCGTCTACAGACGTTTATTTATTTTCGGCCTAGCTAGCGTTGGCGATGAAAATGAGTTGTAAAATTAAAAACGCAGCGACGGTTAAGCATTAGTGTAATGTTTTGTTTCGCTTCCTCACAATAAGAGCATGAACGAAACTTGATCTTTCTTCATCTAATCTGCCTTCAAACCCGAACCCGCTTAATCGGGACGCCGTGTCCGAATCTCCTTCCGAATCCCGACAGGCACTTTTAATTGCTGTTTTCTAAACACCGCACCGTAAATACCACCGTACCCGAGAGGATTCGAGTGTCGAAGCGAGCCACGTCGCCTGCTGTGCTCGCTCTCTCTCCCACTCAGGAGCTCATTTTCTGCAATCTGCGCACGCTAACTTTCCCCACGGCGCTGATGAGGAATCACGCAGAGCCGAAACGGTCAAATAAACAATTCTCCGTGAAACGAGCACACATTATTTTTCACGGGTCATGTCCGATTCGACAGGATGTCTCACATCTTGGAAAATTTAGCTTATTATAATGCGGTTCGGGGGTTTTGAATACATTTAGGAAAGATTAATAGTCGTCATTATTTCTCCTCTTCTTTTTTTTTTTCCACTCTAGCGCCTCTGTGTGACTTTGATATGCAGCCGATTTTGTTAATACATGAAGATGAGCGTGATGGTTTTTCATTTATTTATTTATTTCTTTAATCAAGAACAATGTCTACAATATACAAACGTCCCGAACGTTAAAGTTTCATTTACATCACGTCACGTTACGGTAAAAAGCCGACGAAGCTTCACGTCGATAATCAGAAATGTAATAACGAGCGAGAGCGAGCGAATGCTAATGTAATACAGAACACGCACACGTTTCTTCCCGCTGATGAGCTGCTTAATAAGAGACATTTCTCTGGAAAGCCTGATTGGCTGATTAATGAGGGCTTAAGCTGGAGTAAGACACAGAAAGTCAGAGATAGTGCAAAAGTCAGAGAGTGAGATGTAAAGAAAGTGGCTAGCTTAATAATATAATTGTGAGGCAGTCTGGGAAAACTTGTCGGGTGTTAGTGAGACTTTTTTCACTGTCATGGTTCCCGTGACAACAAGCTCCATGTGCTTGTTTTGGTTTCTGATTAAATCCTGTCTCCGCCCCCGCTGTCCTGTCATTGGTTTGTGCTCATGATTATGCTCACCTGTTCCTTGTTTCCATGCTGATTCATTTCGATATTTATATTTTTATGATTGCTGTCACAAATCATAAAAGAATTCTTTGCACGTGAGTTGAGATTGGCGATCTTAGACCGCATCATGTGACACTCAGCAAAGACAGACAACGACTGTGAGAAATTTTACATTAATATCTCGGTATGCGATTCCGCTGAGACGAATGTGATATAATGCGGATTTTTATTACGCTTGCCTCTAAGGACTTATTCACGTCTCATTTGTTATTTACTTTTCACTCTTTGCTCGTGTTATAATGTCTCCCAAAACATATATCTTTATATTCTCTTCTCCAGCTCTGTGAAAGATCAATATCTTCTGGATTAGGGCTTTTGAGACAGTGTTTTTGTTGTTGTTGTTGTTGTTATTGTTGTTGTTTTTCCTGATTCTCATTGATTAACTCAACTGCTCACAGGAAACTAATTTAAGTGCGAGCCTGATTGAACTGTTCATGCCTTAAACTTTTTGTATTGTGTCATTAGACGCTTTAATGGGGGCGAATTTGGGAAATTTAACAAGAGCATATTAACGGAGATGCAAACTTTTGAGCTTGGGATATTTACGCTGTAGGGTGTAATAGGTTTCCAATCAGAAAACATATTAAATGACTTAAAGAGGGGGTGCAAACTTTTGCACTCAAATGCACGCTATGTTCAAAATAACCTCAGTTAGCATGTGGAACATTGTGAGACGGAACTCATTATCTTTTCCTAAACATGAAGACATCATGTGAAGATGACATCATCACTCGGTGTCCTGTTTGTTTTGAAAACATTATGTTTAGAGTCATGGTTCTGAAGGAACCCTTAACGGTTTTGGGTAGAACCCTACAACAAGGTGTTTCTCTATGAGGAAGAGTTCCACACAGACCACGTTTTTGGAAGCTAGGAACCGTTAATAACCGAGATGTATCCTTAAACAGTTCTTTTTTCTATCAGTGTATTTATTTTCCTTTGGAATACCCTTTAAATGTTCTATCTACAGTAGAACCCTACAACCAAGTGGCTCCCTACCCCTATAAGAAAGGGTTCAGAAGGTGCAGAACCATTTTTTTGAAGGAAGAACCTTTAAGTATGAATTATCAAATGTTATCAAATCTAGTACCTTTAAGTGAATTTTGTTTGTCCCTCTGGTGGAACCCTTCAGTGATGTAGATAGAACTCTATACCAGTGTTTCTCTACGTATCTGAAAGAGCTCAAAGTCGTACCCTTTTTGGAAATAAAGAACATTTAATTGTCCAATGAACCCTTTAATCCTTTAATGCTTCAGACTCCCCCCTTTTCCTCTAATAGTGTATGTAGGAACAAATTTAGAATCTTTATGGATCTGTATAGAACCCTACAGCAGTCTTTCCCTATCAGAAAGGGTTCAGAGTAGAATTAAGAAGTCTACTGAATTATCCGAGGAACCCTTAAGAACCCATTCTTGAGGATGTATGAACTAATTATAATACGTAAGGGTTCTTTGGTTGTTTCTCTGGGGGAACCCGTCAAGGTTCGACATGTAGAACCATACAACAGTGTTAACCATTACTTGCCTGGAATTTAAGAACCGTTACCCTGTGTATGAACAAACTTAGAAAGATTCTTTGGTTGGTGCTCTGGGAGAACCCTTAAATGTTCCATGTAGAGCCCTAAGAACCCTTAATTACCAAATAAGAACCCTTGAAGAACCTTTTTTTCTAAGAGTTTGTAAATCAATTGGGTAAGTGTATGGTACAAACTCCAAATTATTGTTTTCTTCTTAATATCTAGAACCAGTCTGGAGATTTAGCTATTTGTAATTAGTAATTGACTCTTTAAAGGTTCTTTAAGGGTTCTTCAAGGATTCTTTAAGGGTTCCTTGGATAATTAAGGCTGCTTAGCCTTCATAAAGCGTTCTTCCTGGAGCTCTGTCTGATAGGAAAACTCTACATGGTTTGATATTTGGTTTGGGAATAATTTACATGCATGAACATGTGCGTCCGTAAAGCGCTATTGAACAGAACAGAGCAGATAAAAAGAATCAGACAGAGAGAGAGCGTGTGCGAGAGAGAGAGAGCGTGTGCGAGAGAGAGAGAGCGTGTGCGAGAGAGCGTGTGCGAGAGAGAGAGATAGAGATTGAGAAGGAGAGCGAGAAGGAGACAGGGGTGTGACTAGATGGTAACGCAGAGCAAACAGAGCCACTGGAAAGCAGGCAGAGCTTTTCTCTCTCTGATTTTCTCTTCACCTCACATCGTTCCTCTCACCCTGTGAGCGTGATACCCAGAAATACACGAGGACAAGGACGAGGACGTCGTGAGGAATCTCCTGGAGCCAAACCATCGTCTGCGTCCAGCTTGTCTTTTTCACACGGAGCTCTGATGAACGGGAGGAAGTGAACAGGTAGGGCGCGTTCCTTTTCCTCTTGTGCACTTGGGAAGGCACAGCACTGCAATCAATCATTTTTCAATTATTCCTAGTTCATTATTTCAAGTTTAAAATTGTTATTTGTTATATATTAAATTTGATATCCTTTTTTTTTTTTTACACGAGTTGACACTAGGCTGCATGGATATCGCCACTGCCTCACACCTCCAGGGTTCTGGGTTCGATCCTAAGCTCCACTTATATTACGTGAAGACTTTTGCATGTTCTCCATCTTCTTGATGGTTTCCTCCGGGTTCATCTGGGTTCTCCGGTTTGTTCCCACCTCATAAAAACATGCCAGGAAATGGCTTGGTGACTATAAATTGCATTAAATGTGCATGATGTAAGATTTGATGGACTGGCATCTCTTGGTGCATCCAGGATATATTTCTGCTTTACACCCAGTGGTCCTGGGATAGACTCCAGATCCACCTCGACCCTGACCAGCATAAAGCTCTTCCTGAAGACGAACAAATGAACGAACAAATGATATGACTGGAATTTGGTTGATAAATAAAACTCCAGCAGAGATGTCTGAGAGCTCGCTAAAACCGCGAGCTGTCACAGTGGGTGTAGGTATCTACTGTAGCAGCAGGTGATGAAAACAAACATCTAAATCTGTGCTCTGATGTGCTGAGGCTGTTCACTGGAGTATCTTCAGTAACCAGATTTCAGACTTGTCTTCAGCTGCGCTTTCAGGAGATAATTGCGTTCGTGAGATACGAGAAACGTGCATTTTGTCTTACTGTTAAGGAGTGTGTGTGTGTGTGTGTGAGCATGTTCGATCCCACATTCATACTGTACGATGCCTCATTAGTTGAGAACTTTGTGAAACTGTTGCAACACGAGTCGCGTTGTCTGCCAGCGTGCCTTCTGCTGCTCGAACATGAAGCGAATTTGTGTCAGTGCTTAATCCCTGCCAGGCGTTGGGCATCTGGCCTCGTCTGTGAGAAATCCTTTCCAAACCCCCCCCACACACACACACACACAGGCAGGAAGCCACTTACAGCAAGAACACGGCGCTAGATCTCCAGCCAGAGCCATTCATCTTTTCCTCTGTACTGGAGGACGAACTAATCACAGGTCGCTTGTGTGTTTTATTGCATCTTTATGAATATGAATAAAACGTTCGCTCGAGCTTAAATCAGTGCCCGTTGTGCTTTAAATTTGGCTGATTGGCTTATTTTTTTTTTTTCGGGGGGGGGGGGGTGTTTATCCGCTCCTGATACAAGGAGTATTGAAAAGGAAAGACGTGACGATGAGGATGATTTGGGTTTGTTAGCAACTGAAACGATCCTGACGACGTCCTGATGATGTTTGTATCTCAGCAACACTGGGTTTTTCAAGCTAATATTTCACATCGTTCATATCATACCTAAGAATGCATTATTTTACATTACAAGATTATAAGATTCATATACATATACAAGATTCATATACATCCGGTGGGCGGAGCACCGTGAGACTAACAAAGCAGCACCTTCAGTGGAAAGTGTATTCACTCAACACTAATCAAATAAATAATACTACGCCATTCAAGTTACCTTTAATACGAGATGCTAGTGGCGCCTGGAGTGAGTTTTGATTCTGTTTCAATAAATCCTCTAGCGTACTTTAAGATTAGATTAGTGCTCAGGACATGATGCAAGGTTTAAGTGATGTTCCTACTGCGTAATCTAATCAAGAAACACACCTTTCTTTAGTGCATTACAGCAGGCCACAGGCTTTACCATCTGGAGCCAGCACAGCGTGCTGTTTATTCATAGTGTACTGTAGATGGCTGACATTGTTATACAGTATAGTGATTGTATGAAGAATGTGTTCTCGGCAAGCAGAAATGAAGAGAAGTCTGGATGTTGGGTTTTCATGAAATAAATCGATTTATCACTTTGAAAAGGGTTTTGATTATGAAGCCTTTCCTCATACTACAACGCCTCTGTTTCTGTTCGAGTTGAACAATCAGGAACATTCTGGTCAGCTCCAGTGGTTATTCGGATATTTTGAGTAGAAATGGGGAAGAAACTGACAACAGTCATTTCATGACCTTGAGGTTCTATCTGCTATTCTGTCTGTACACCCTTTAAAAATTCCGAGCTGTTAAGGATTCTTCGTTTGTATGCCTGGGGAAGACTTAAAGCTTGTAAAAGTCATTCCTGGTATGAAGGATAAGCTGACCAAGCACTCGGAAAATATAGTGTTTACATTGTAATAGAATTGAACTGTTAATATAACCTGTTACATGCTTAATTCAATTAAATTTTATTTCTATAGCGCTTTTAACAATGGACATTGTCTCAAAGCAGCTTTACAGAAACATGTAAACACAGGATACGGATTTTAAGTGTGTGAATTTATCCCTATTGAGCAAGCCGGTGGAGACGGTGGTGAGGAAAAACTCCCTGAGATGATATGAGGAAGAAACCTTGAGAGGAACCAGACTCAGAAGGGAACCCGTCCTCATCTGGGTAACGACGGATAGTGTGAAAGTAAAAGAAAGTTCATTATGGTTTATACATGAAGTCTGTTTGTTGAACTAGTCCACTGTTCACTAAAGGAGACCTGAGTGCAGAACTCTATGTGGTAATCGCAGTCCCAAGGCCATCGCAGCAACCATAGTCCTAGCAACCACAGCGAGTACGTCCATGTGGAATTGAGGTCCAAAACCATTTCCATGGTACTTCAAGCTGTACTGTCCTCAGCAATCTCCAGTCTGTATCCTCCAGTTGATGAGAGCTCCATCCAGACGTAGGGAATCATGATGGATCATGCAGTTCCGGAGAGCAGACACGGTCAGGATCACTGGCATCTCCATAAAATCATGTGTGGCTCGACAGAAGGAGAAAGGGAGAGGGAGGGAAAGAGACAGAGAGGGAGGTATAATATTTCATTATAGTGGCACTTGGTAGAGTCTTAAATCTAGAGTCAAATTTGCTTATGCGCAGTAGTTCAGACATGCAACTATGACTTCTTTACATGCATATACTGCACATAAATAACTTCTCTCTGCTCATTTGTGGAAAAACATCAGTGGCATTTGTTCACGCTAGCTGGAGATATATGTGGGAAAACCCATTTTGCGCCGTAAATAAATTGAAACTGGAAGTAATACTATGTTTTCATGTTTAAAAAACAAACTTATCTCTTCTTTCGACTGTCTCCACTTCCGAGATCATGCGTGCTAAGTCTGTCGACATGACTGTGAGAAATCAAGCGTGTGACCTCCTGTAACACCTGTTATAATTACACAGAGTCTCGCTTCAGAGGATCTCAGACTGAGCAGTGAAATGGGGCAGAAAACAAGAACCACGCGCTAATTTATACCATATACCTTACCGGAAACATGGTGACTACGACGACAACAAATAAAAAGGATAATGATTTTACAGTACGTGTTTAAATGTGCGATCGTTCTGCATTGTGTGTCAAAGAAATCCAATGTTGTTGCTTTATTACTTCATATGTTCCAAGCAACCGTCAAAGCTACTGTATATCAGACAGAGTAACGTATGTAACGTTGATTTTCCTGACGTGCGTGTCATTTTACAGCACTCCTCCGGCGCTTGATAAAAGAAGTAAACGCGTTCATGATGTTAAGTGGGAAGTATTTAGTCCGTCACTGAAATTATTATCGAGTAATTTAACTCAACCAAAAACCAAAAAAAGTTACAACTGTACCAGCTGTCCTCTACAGCTCAGATTAAAGTCCTTAATAATAGTGAGACTGAAGCCTGTAAACCCTTAACCCTCCCCAAAGCTCCCTGCTAGGAAAGTGTCATGTTGTGGCTTTATTCCTTGCTCTCTGATTCTGATAAAACACCTGAGCGTCACAACACGATGTAAAAGTGTCTAAAATGAGCTCCGTGACTGCCTCAGCTCTGCAGGGGGGCTGGACAGGTCACCGCTAGGCCCTTATTACCTTCTGATTTTCTACATGAGTGCTTTTGACAACTTTTATTACTTCTAAGATGAAGGTAAAAGTAAGATCATTATCGCTATAGTTCCACATTTAGCTCTGCTTTCAGAGCCTTTTAGTCTGCTGTGAGAAGTTTTGATTCACGCTGACTGAATTAACAACGAAGGGAGCGAAGAAGAATGAAGACAGGAGCAAGAGGGAAAGAGTAAAGGTTCTGAAGTGCTTTATTCCTCTTTGCGCCACAGCAATTTGCCAATGATTACAAGATTTAACTTACTTTTAAACATGAAACATGAAATATCTCGCCATAAACTCCTGCGTATACATATACTTATACACATTATACATATATACATATACAGGGTCCATCGGCCTTACGTGGTGATTATGTAACGGTGATTATCAGCTATCTAGGTCTCGTTTATTTCTTCAAAGCATTTTCTCAATCAATCTCTGAGCCGTGTTTATTTTCAACGTTGTCACGATCGGCCCCTGGTGGGTTCCTCCGAAACGTGCCTCATGGCTAAACTAATAAAGAAGGAAATAAAGATCCAATTAAATAAACTTGAGATGGAGCGCAAGGCACCGGGGTCTAAATAGAGCCCCCTTATCCACCCGACAATGATGAGAGGCTATGGGGCTAATTCCCTCTCCAACGCGGTTGATTCATCACTCCATAGGGCAGCTGCTTCCATCACTCACGTTCTCATTAATCGGCAGTGAAGATGCAGCTCTGTGAGTCAGTGCCAGAGTAAATACGGCTGCACCGAACTGGGCATCGTCAGCAAGACGCCAGTCTAACATGGGTGGATGCTAATACGGAGAGCCAAAATTAAAGCAGGTCTTGGAAAAATGAAGGAGGCAACAAAAATGTTTATTTCAAGTGCTTGTGTAGCTACAGAATTTCCTCCATGTTAGTAGCCGGTTCTGGACAAGTTTCTGTACGTAGCATGCTAGCAGTTCCGTGAAGGTACCTCTATGTTGGAAAAGCTGTTAGTAACCCAGTCTTCATGAGAAATCCCCTTATAGAATATTACAACAATGCAGTTCACCAAATTTCATCTCGATCAGACTTACAGTTCCGGTGGAACAAGCTTTTGAATGTAACCACGCCCAGTATGGATGACCACGCCCCAAGCCCTAAAGGATGTTGAAAACAGCACGTTTTTATCGGGAAATAATCGACGACAGGGTGATGAAGCGGCGTTACTCTTACCACACCGAAGTTTTATTACTTTCCTATAAAAACCTGTGGAGGTTTCCTGTAAGAAGACATTTATTTATCCTGACGTTACATTTATAGTAACATTTAATGTTGTCGAACATCTGAGAAACAAGTTAGTCACAGCGCAGTAGTATAATTCATCTTTTCTTTCCAACTCTGCCACGACTTCTTGGTTATTTGTGTCATTTTTTTCTTCCCTTCCCACTGTTCCTTTTTATATCAGTTCGAGTGGTTTGTGCTTCTATTAGCACAACAACGGAGGTGAAAATTGTCACGTCTGAGAACTGCGGCGCACTTTACCGCTACAAGTTTACCAGGAACTTGCTTTGTTGCAAAAACATTCAAAGACGGCTAAGTGGTAAAAGAATTCTATTCACCGATACGGCGAGGAGAAGACGCACCGTGCCGCGCCGCTGTAGGTTCTCACAGCGATGGTTACGAGTAATGAGCAGAGGAAGAGGAAGGTGGATAAATACATTGAATACAAAACAGAAGGTTTTTAATTACGATGCAGAGCAAATATGAAGGTTTCGGGAATGGTGTAAGCACTTTTGCCTGAGGCTAAAGAACTAGCATGATCAAAAAATAATAATAATAATAATATGTTTAACGGATTAATGTGTAATTGGATAAACGGTTGGGCAAATTAGGCACTGGGTAGCGTCGAGTTGCTGCATCACAGCTCCAGGGTTCGATCCCCATGTCCACGTGGGTTTCCTCTGGGTTCGCCGGTTTCCTTTCACCTCCCAGAAACATGCCAGGAGATGGACTGGCTACATTAATGGTGTGAATGAGTGTGTGAATGTGTGTTTGGTGATGTGTGATGAACCCATCCAGGTTGTATTCCCGCCTGTGAGGAACAAGCCCAGTCCTCTCGTTAAACACTGATTCCTCAAAGCATCGTTAAACCCGCCGCATCCATCACGACCCTGACGAGGAAAAAGCACTTACTGAAGCAGTAGGGAAAAGAAATACGAAAATTATGGACTCGTTCAGAAGCCACGTTTGAGTTAGAGTTTTAATTCAGCTGATTCACGCGATTTAAAAAGCGATAGACATCACCGAGAGCGTGCTTTTCTGTTCTCTTTCACCCGTCAGACTCTCAGATTCATTTATTCATTTTGCTGCATGCAACACGCATTCTCCTATGGCTCTAATGTTTGAGGTTCGCTTATAAAAACACTGACATGGCACAAAAAGCACTGAGTAAATCAGCCTGTAGGATGGAAAGGCTGTATAAGAAACAACATGGCCATGACATTCTCAGCAATTTAGTCTGAAAAGCTGTTTTTTTCCATCCACTCGATTTAAACATGTAATAAAAACCTATGGGAAGAACGTGTGAATCATGTTTATTGTCGGAGCTTTTTACAAAAATATTCCTATTGAACAGCTAGTTCTCTACCAACCAAAGGGCAACAGCTAACACGAGACAAGCGCTAGATCTTCTAATATTATAAGAAGAGGGGGAAAAAACACAAACAGTTCTCCTCTTATAAAGAAATGCTTTTTAAAAAGACTACTTTTTGGAGAGAAAAAAACTCACTACATGATCACTATTACAAAAGACTCTTATCCGAAATGTCTCATTGAAAACGGCTCACTAGAAAGTTGTCTACTGTACAAGTAATGATTTGTTAGTTGTTAGCCTTAAAGGTTCTAATACTTCTTTACAGAACCCTATAACAAACTGTTTTCCTACCAGAAATGGTTCTAAGTAGAAATCCATGCTAATTTTTAGCAAAGAAAAGCATGTAGGACTTTTTAATAAATGGTCCTAGTACCGAGCCTTGAGGTATTCCTCAAATAACCAGAGTAAATCAGGACATCTCAAGAAGTCTTGATCAGTTAAAATATGTTTGATGTCTGAAGTTTGCTTTTTAGTTTGGTAATTCAGCACGACGGCTAAGGAATGGAAGCTTATAGCCACCAGTTTAAGAAGGTTTATTAAATAAGGTCTCATCACTCGGCTTTGTGGAGTTATTTAGTGTCAATTCTTGGCTGAGGGATTTGCACTTAACTTTTGGTGAGACGCTTGACATTTCCTCCGACATTTCGCTCGACATAATGTGTTCTTTTCTTTATAACACAGCAAAACAGTTCTGTTTCTTGTTTCCCATCGTCTGTTTCCTCACCATTCCCTTTCTGCTAAATTGTACCTGCGTATAAATGGCTGGAAGCTAGCACGCTCCTGTGAAATATATAATCCTGTCAGTGCTTGACTGCCAAATGCCATCCGGTGCCCCAATATGGCCGCTCTCTTAAACATGGCCAGGGGAGAGCACAGCTCGGGATGCTGGGAAATGAGCAGGGTGGTGATGAATGGCTGTGATTAGCGACTCGGAGCATGTGGCTTTATGGTCTAGCAGTGCTGCCGTTATCACTTAAACCTGAGGCGAGGCTTTTTATCGCAGGTCTGAAGATTCGGCGAGGACTAACCAAACTATAAAGGCCATTTATGTGTTCAGGTAAAAAGCTAATTATTTTCTTGGAAAGCTTGTTCCTGGCTTTTGTGGCATCATGAAGCATTGTGCAGTGTTTGATGCAAAATGTCAGTGTGTTCAGTGTGCATTGTGCAAAATGTCAGTGTGTTATTTCTGATGTTTTGTTTTGTTTTGTTTTTCTGGGAATTTTAAATCTTTATTTATTACAGGCTTTCCTAAGTACATTCTCAAAGATAGCAATTAGCATTGGTGCATTAGATCACTGACAGATAATGCTAACAGGAAGCCATTAAGTCGCCTTTTCAACTTTGGCCAAATGAATAAGACAATTAGAATTAGCCAATTAGAGGGGGCAATTTGCGTTTTTTAAGCTCATGCATTATGGTCCACTCTTCAGTTTTCTTTCTTCTGTATTGCGTAGGTTTACCTTTGTAATAAAGTTGCTTTCTGATTTTGGTTTAATTGCTTATCCTTGAACCTACTGTACGTGGGAGACGGGAAGAATTCTCCATGAACGGTTTTTCCACCATTTTTGTCCAGTTGCCCCATTTAACAGCCCCAAAATCCCAGCAAAACCCGCCCCCAGTAATTCGTGGAAATAGAAATCGAGGTGTACAACTTGAAAAATTAGCAGCTTTATTATTTATAGGTTACAATTAAAAACAACTAAAATATATAAAATGACAAACTCTACCAAGGCAGCTAGCTAAATAATTAGCATTACATGCTCCAAACTAAGCGCCAACTCATTGCTAGCTTCAGCCTAAGGCCTATTGTAATCCTTTATTATTTTGTTATTAGATCATCTCCACCACAGTTCTGCTTCCTCTTTTCTTCTTCTTCTTCTTGTTTTCTTGCTTCCAGACACGATAGTTCTCTTCATTTAAAAAAAATTCGAAATAAACTAGTTCCAGTTTCAACTGCAACAGCACAAGCTTTACTATGCTATGATCTGTGCGGTTCTACAGTTAGCTTGGGTGTTCGTTCCTGTTAATAGGTATTATTTTACCATCATATAACTGTATGTATGATAAAGCACACCATTTGAAGCTTTTCTCCAACTTGCTAGAAGGTGCTTTACAAGTGTTCTTACACATCTAATGAGCCTCGCTGACATTCATGTTCTGGAGCTCTTGTAGACACTGACTTGCTGTAAAATACAGCAATTACGAGTGCAGTGAATGAAGCGGAAACACAAGACCCATACCTAAGCTAATGCGAAAACTAGGTATTCGCCTGCCTTACTAGAAACCCACAGCACCTTTATTAACTCCAATTTATAGCTCCCTGATTACACGGCGCTGCAGGGGGCCAAAATTTTTATCAAGGCTGAGAAAAGCTTCCTGGCAGGTGTGATCAAAGTGCATGGCTCGATACGCTTATTAGCAGCTGACAGTTTCACTCACACGCATGAGTCATATGCAGGTGAATATGAGCATGAAGGATGTGGAAAGATGAATTAGAATCAGTTTATTTATTAAGAATAAAATGGAAAAGAAATTCCTCCAGGTGAAACAATCAACATAATATACTGTTATATATCATGTTACATCCCAAACTAACAATAATCCATTTCATATTTTCAAACGTTCTTATAACGTAATTGTGATGGGAATTCTCTTTTCAGTGAGTCGGTTCATTCGACTCACTTGACCGACGAGTCGACTCTTTCAGCTCCCGAACAGCTCTGTTTACAGTTTGTTCAAATCAAGACTCTTTTATGCAGTGAGAAAGCATTTCTTTTTCTTGTTCTATTTTTGATTACATGATGATGTCTTAGTCGCAGATGACAATCGTCCTCAGTACGAGTCCCTGTGAATGAGCCGTTACTATAGAAACCATAACGTAATAGAACGAGCATATTAATATAAACCTGCGGTACTCTCAGAGCTGCTGTTATAGAAAAGTTAATCAACACCTTCCGACCAATCAGAATCCACCAGCACTCTGGTATCCGCGCAGGGAGCGTGTAGAACTGCTAGAAACACTGTCGCTTTGGATAGAAAGTGTCTTCCAGGTGAAATGCACCCTGTGTGGATTTCACAAACAAGGACATGCGTGATCGACTTCTTCACCACCATCGAGGTGCAAAACCATCTGCAGAGCTAAAATTGTTGCGGTGTTCATCCTCAGCCTACTTTGTATGAATTATTTGTGATCACACAGGGGAAAAAACAGTTACTGTTTGTAAGTTAAATATTAAAACACTACCTAAGACCAATTAGCATACTGTTTTATACACTATAGGGTGATAAATGCTACTTCTAAGCATCGCAGCTTAATAAATGCCTGGTTAAATAAACAGATGAATTATATACAAGCAGCAAATGTTCTCTAACTCGAAATATGGCCTTGTTAGTCAGCGCGTGAGCTGGAACACATGCTTAGCACTTCTACGGTCGAGTCGTTAGACTCATTTAAACGTCCTCAATATGTTCGATCTGACACAATGAAGAAAGAAAAATCACAATGCAAACGATCTTACCTTTAGATGGCAAATCATATTAATGACATAAGGATGCTTCAGTCTCGAAAAGATGCCACCATCACCGTGCTTCACTGCAGGGAATCCGTGCATTTTACAGTCCCCCCCCATTTTACAGTCGTCATCATGCTGGAATACTGCATACTGATCATGCTCTGCTTCAGTATGTCACAGTACATGTTGGCATTCATGGT
>JANDJT010000103.1:1042749-1060177 GCA_024331685.1 Stegophilus panzeri | reverse complement strand
TGAAGCACAAGGTAATAAAGGTGATATATAAAGGGGAGAAAAGATTCCCTCCTACAGTCGAGTATTGCTCAGAGCTCTCTGAACCCTGAGATTAAGTGAAGTTTAAAAGATTGCTGCAATTTTCGAGCATCAAACTGGAATCATTCCAATTTTGGAAAGCAGTAAGAGTAAAATTTTAACGCAACGCTGGCAGCAAGCGTGGACACTCAAGTGCATGGACATGATAGTAACTCAACATATGGCACAATTTAATCCTTTTATATTTTATTTACTAAAGTGGAAATTTCAGAGTCTGCTCTCTTTCCTTTTTCACTTGACTCACTCGGTCTGTTCTTTTTTTTTTCTGCGGGGAGGAGGGTTTTTTTTGGCTGTGTATAGAAGGGAAGACTTAATAATAAACGGTTTATAGTGTGTGTCCTAAACTGGACTCCTGGTAGAAAATCTTTGGGGGAGGAGGCGGGGGGATTGTTCTTTCTTCTTCTTTTGATCCAACGTTATGAGCATCCATGGAGTGAGTGTCAATGTTTAGTGCAAATGTCACCATAACAGTGCGCCCAGTAATCTCGCTGCTTGTGTTTTTTATTAAACGAGTTTTAAATTATTCCCGTCACAGCAAAAGTTTAATTACTAATAAATGAGAAGCAAGAAGGACAGATTGTAATCACAGTAAAGTCACTCAACGTTTTATATTTGCTCAAGATTCACGTACAAGGATGCAGTGGTTGTTGAAGACAATATAAATTGCGCATTATGGATCTGTGGATAGGTAGAGAGCCTTTAATACCCTCCTAATGTCACCATCATTAAAGGTCATTGGGAGTAATGGCACAGGTATTGAAGTTTTTTCATATATTTTTAATGTTTTTTTTTTATTTATTTCCCAGGTCAGTTCACATCCTGGATTACTCTCATCAAGGTTTATCTAAATTGCGTGACTTTTTGAGTATTTTTATATATATTTTTTTAATATATTTATATACAGTAAATGTATATATTTTGTATGTTTTTATTTTTCTATGTTTATTAGCTTTACGTTAGGAGTTCTCGACTTTCACCCAAGTCCTGAAGATGTCAGAAAACTTAAAGTTACAGCTTTAGCGCTGACACTGGAGACTCCTTCCGTAAACGTTACATACTGTAAACATTACAACATCCTTCACCATATCAGTGATTATATACAATTTTTAAAGCTTTTTTTTTTTTCTGACCGATCATAATCTAGAATCATATCTAATAAAAACGGGACTATCGTCCTCTTTTTTTTCTGTTCGTGTTACACGTCACGCCGGAACTGAATCCCGTCTCAGCCACGATGTGATCTTTGCTCCGTGATCAAATTATGCACAAGATATTACGAAAATGTCAGGTTATACAAGAGGATGAAAAGAGCAGTTCCGTGATCGGAATTATTCCTGATCCCTTTCGTCCACCAGATCTGACGCCGGTCGCTCAGACCGGATTACACGTTTCTGATAACATCTCCAAGCTCAAATCAAAACTAATTAGCATTTGCCTTCGGACATGAAATGAAAGCATCAGGATGTGGAGTCCGAGCTTACGTTCGTGGGGGTTCATCTAAGTTTACTGGGGGGAAAAAAATAGTATGACAGTTGAGAATTGGTAGAAATCAATGATTTGCTATTCCAAGCTCATTACATTGAGTAAAACGTCTACTTAGCATAAGTCCTCCTATATATCACTTCAAATGCAAGCTACAACGTCTCTAGTTGATAGTTCATGCTACCAATTATGGCACATACTTCCTATTAGACCTCAACACGTTGGATTATTCCTCCGGTTAACCGCACTGTGTAACGACAGATGAACTGCGATCACGATTTTGATTAGTCGAGTACCATCTTCTCTCTCTCTCTTTCTGCTTTTCCTCACATTCTCTAAATTGTTCCGTGCTGCCATGTACAAGCATATGGCTTACATCCTACGCACTTATTATTCTTATCTCTCTCCTCTGTTTCTCCTCACGCATATCTGACATTTCCATATCGTGCTTAACCACCGAGACGTCAGGCGTGAACATACGAACTGAACTTTTGACATTTTTATAACTCCATCTCTGCCATCTTGACCACTTCTGAGCATAGTGCTCGAAACAACAGCTGGAATAATAAGAAACACATGAAATATGTTTGTATTGAAATATTTATGATGTGTTTAGACATTCCAGTGCTAATGTGGTAGTCTGAGCGGTATTTTCCTTACTCCTTACTTACTCCTTATTTTGTCATGCTGACGTCATGGTGTCCTTGCGAACGTTTAATAGGAGAAAAAAAAAAAAAGTCAAGCATAAGGGATAACAGTCAGATTTCACCGTGAGCGCTGAAATATTTTCTCACGCACCATTTTCCAGCAGTGTTTAATGTTACATTAATGAGAAATCCGGCGTCGCAGTAGTGGAGACGTTGGTGTAAATGGAAGTGCCAGAATGCAATACAGCTATAAATATACAAGTTACGGTAGAGACTCCGCGTCTGCTAGTTAGCGAGCTACGAGATGACAAGCGTGAAGTCATTGACAGTGGAAGAGAGAGCTGGAGAGACTAAAGGACTAAAGCGCTGCTACATCGCTCTCTTTAAGGAGAGATGAAGTGAGGGATAATTCTCACCCCTCCCCCAGTCCAAAGACATGCACCTCATCCAGGGTGTCCTCTGCCTTGTCTCCCGAGTCCCTTGGGGATAGGCCCAAGGCTCCCTATGACCCTGTGTAGGATAAGCGCTACAGAAAATGGATGGATGGATTCAATTACTGTATTTGCCAAATGAATATATGTAAAATGGCAAAAAGAGCATTTAGTATTTGTTAATGCCTTCTACTACCTACGAAGTGAATTACAATTACAATGAAAAAAATGACAAGCCTTCATTCTCATCATATGCCTCATTGACTGCCTTTTAAGGAAAAGGGGTGGAGCTGAGAAACTCTGTTTAAAGATTAGGTGGAGTTCATTTCAATGCAGGAAGTATCCAGATCTCTTGCATGGCAGTATTGTGAACCAAAGGTCATTATTATTATATATATATATATATATATAATTCTTGTCTCTGAGCCATGTGTGACCGGGAGTCCACGAAAGCAGATGTTGTCTGGGTGGGAGGGGCATACTCTCTTATTCCTGTCAATCACAGCAACATTAGCCAATCGTGAGCATGTGGGAGCTCATGTATGTGGAAGAGGGCAGATAGCACTTGCCTCCAAGTGTATTACTCTGCTCTGTGATGCAGCATGAGCAGCAGAAAAGATGTGTTTGTTTGGATTCATGTGTCTCTGAGGATGTGTTTTAACTGCAAAACAATCTCATTACATTTGTCAGTATTATCGATTTATTTTTCTTCATTATTTTTTTTTTCCCCCTGAAAGCTGACCGGTGAAATAAAATGGTAATTTATTATCAGCTTTGATTAAAATCTGCTAATCAGTGTTTTATATTCATGCTCACCTTCCTCACCTAAAATTAATGAGCGAGAGAGCTGATGGTAAGACTGATATCGAGGTGACAGCTCTTGCTGAGTAAACGCCTTGCTTTATACAATACGCGTTCTTTCGTGGCTATCAAAACGTGGAGCTCTAAATCATATTATACAAGTTTCATATCCCTTTTCATCCTGCCAGGCTGTGCATGAAAAAATCCATAAAGACAATGAATATGTGAAACAGAAGGGCAGTGAAAGTCGTTCATCCATGCCGTCCTCTTTAGTTCTGCAATAAAGCAAACAATCTGTATGAAAATGTTCAACCGGATACAGACTCCAGCCAGTCAATTAATGGCACGGAACGTAGCTGTGGAAGGAAATCGAGGCATTTAGTAAAAAAAAAAAAAAAACCCACCCACCTTCATGCTCGTGTAGAGTCTCTCCCAGCAGATCCGACCGAGCTGAGCACTCTAATTGGTTTGAGAGATTGATGAAAACGCCATCTGTCACTCACAGTTAACAAGAACGACTTGTACAAGCTCATCTGCAAACACAAACTCATCACTACGCACCGCACACTCAACATGACGGACTGAAAACTCACCTTCTGTAGTTAGTACTCATCTCTGTGTAATTAATTTAGCATTTAGCATCTAAAATCTGCTCGCAACTGATGTGCAAATAATATCAGAGAATCACTGTACACGCTGAAGCTAAATCACTAAATCGAAGGTTCTTTGGTTTGTTTCTCACGGGAAACTTGGAGGTTGTTTGTAGAAATGGAGATGTGAGAAGATAAAACTCCAGGGTGGACAAATCAGAAATTCATTAGCGAGCCAATCGAGTGAGTAAAAGCTCCAAATCTGATCACATGACCACAATCTCATGACTATAGTTGGTCAGTTGTAACAATAATATTAGCTAATGCTAGTATCTTGTAGTTATATAGTGTGCTTTCATAATGTTAGTGAACGATTATTATATTGGGTAACTAAACGAAGTATTTTATGCTAAGTTGTGAATTAAGGCAAAGTTGTGATTATATTTTTTGATGGACTGATCCAATTTAACCTAAACTCCACCCTCTCCCTTGGTGGAATGGATTTTACTACATAAAATCAGGATGTGCACATTTCAGCTTTGCTAGATAGAAGTTCCTAGATGTTCATCAAACAATTGACCTTCTTGTACAAGATCAATAAAGCATCGATCCATCAATCCACCCATTTTTTCTCCTATATTCAGATTTAGAAGTAGATCTGCAACAAATTTATGAAACAATCCAGCATGTATAAAATGGCCTGTTTTGACCTAGTCTGGAAAATAACCGTTCCTAAAGTAAATATCTTTGGTAGTTTGCACAAATCAGTTGAATATGCAGTTTTATGGTGACTGAAAAAAAAATAATTCACAAAGTTGCAGCGAGGACGGATAAACTGCATTAGACAAGTGACCTTGGTACAGCACAACGGCTGGCCCGGGTCCAATAAAGCAGGTAATGAAGGGGTGCTGAAAGGGCCAGCTAGAGTAATGGACCATTTGACCAGAGGCAAGCACTTAGTGCTGAAGATGAACGGGAGGCTGCAGTGTATTATTGTGTAAGCGAGGAGAATCAAGAGCTGAATTCATCATGCATCAATGTATGTTGCACTTTAAAATTGTTTTGCTGTTGTCGATAAAATACTCAAGCGATTCAGCAAAGCGGTCGGTACCTTCTCTGTCTGGACACCGACACCGGATCCTGTCTCAGTGACGGTGTGAGTTCCATGACTTGGGAAGATATGTAAGGAAAGAAACACTCCGTAACATGCATCAGCATACCTCAAACCATCAAAGTGTACGTGTAAAGTTACCACTTTACCTCTGACTGTTACTGTTAAGTCTTGACATTCATTTATGTGGTACATCCTTCATACAAGTCCCAGTGCATGAGCTGTTACTATAGAAACGATAACGAGCGCGTTAATATAAACCTGTGTTTCGCAGTGCGCTACTATCAGAGCTGCTGTTATAGAAAATTCATCAACACGCATCTGACCAATCACAATCCTGAAGTCAACCATGCTGTGGTTATTACAATCAAACATTAACCCATGCTATTAGATCTAAATGCATGTCTGATGATTCCTCCAGGGAGCTGACCTGCCTGAAGAGTCTAAATGGATGAATTACATTCACATTATTGATCAGTAAAGTAGGATGTATTATCCAAACAAGGAGGGCGCTGATGGTGGCCTACGCATCTATCTATCTATCTATCTATCTTCTCAGAGCGGTCCTTTCCTCACGTTCATTAAATTGTTCCATGCTGCCGAGTACAAGGCGATGGCTTATATCCTACGCAATTATCATCCTCATCTCTCTCCACTATTCCTCCTCATACATCTCTGACATTTCTATGTTTAACCACCAAGACGTCAGACGTGAATGCACGATGTGTTCTTTGCCTTTTTAAGCCTCGCAAAAACCCATAACACTCATTAGTTGTCGAGTGCTACATCTGCGCCATCGAGACCACTACTGCGTTTGACGCTATAAATAATCCTGTCGCATTTTACAATCACTAAATCGCGAATATTGTACATATTCCTATAAATATTCTGTTTTAGATGTTCAACACTTTTTCTCTAGATGCACAGCTGGCAGAAAACTGCTTCATTTTAAAATAGCTTTGTACTTCACTGGGTGTCAATGCGCACAATGTGCAGTAGGTACATTATTATTTTTTTCTTAAATCTCAGCTTGTACTATTTTTGTTTGTGTATATTTTGTTTGTGTATCAACTTCTTGGTAGTATTCTTAGACCTTGACATATTTTACACTGGATGGAGAAACATAACCCAGATATCTCATCAGAGAAGTGAGAGATTCTCACATTGTGCCTCAGTACTATTGGTATCTGAAAGTCTAGTGTGAGCCTCAGCCATTCTTGCAGCACCACTATCCTCTCATACTAATCTGACAAAGGTCTGTAACAAGGTGACAGAGCTGACACGATACTACCAGGACTGATCTGTGATCTCAAGCTTCTGGTTGATAAACCTGGACATGTCTGCCTTTATATACCTTCCTAGTCCTGGTCTAGGAAACCAAAGAAAAAAGTACTGCATCGAGGAGGCAGCGAGATTCTGGATTTTTGTTGTTGTTTTTGTTGAAAAGACAAATGGCAGTCCCCAAATGGCTGAGGCATGAATGAGGGGGTGGTTAATGCTACCTTTTGCCATTTTTGGCTTCTACCCACAGGCATACAAGGTATTTTCCAGGCCACACTTCTACTGAGCCTATAAATCTTTTTGGAAGTAATTTTAGCACCACCTATGAGCAAGAAGAGTAATCAGTAATAGTGTTTGGGTTGAGCAATGCCCATCCATGAACCCTCTTGAAAGTAGATACAATCCTCACCACAGAAGCCTCTGGAACATGGACCAATGACTCAATAATGAAGCATTTGGAAGATGGACCAACTCCTCATCAGTGAAGCATCTGAACCAAAACTCAATCAAAGAAGCCTCTGAAACATGGGCCCATGGACCAGCTCCTCATCAATGAAGCATCTTGACTAAAACCCCATCAATGAAGCCTCTTAAACACAGAGCAATGCTGAAACAGTGAAACATCTGAAACATGGACCAATGTCTTAACATGGACTAACATGCCATCTAAGAAATCTCCAGAATATGGACCTCACCAATTAATTAAGCCTCTGGAACATAGACCAGTGCCCTAATTAACTTGAACCAACCCCTCATCAATGAAACATCTGGAACGTGGATGAACTTCTCATCAAAGAAGCCTCAGAAACATGCTTGGACTGTTATGGTTAGGTTCTTGATTACCTCCTGGTATATAAGACAAGAACCAGATCTATGTGAAAGCAGTATTGAGAAGTTTAGTTCTGCACTGAAAAGCTTTTCTAGATAGATCACAGAAAAGCGGAAGCTTCAGGTAGTCCTACACATTCATAAATGACCTCTGCAACCTTCCATCCATTTTTATTGCTGTCAAACATCTACAAATGATTCATACATACAACCTCAGGACCAGGGTTGGTCTCAAAGCTCCTCTGAGGGAAGTTTTCCTGCCCAGATATTACTGAGAGATCTCATCACTGTCGTTCACTGTAGAACAGTGGGAGAAATCCTGGCAACATCAAGGTGACCTGCTAAATTGTTCCCTTGTGTAGACTTGTCAAAGAAATTGTCTCCCACAGAGTGGAACTATGAAGCTGGGAACATCAATCTGGTCCAGAGGGAGACAGAACTCATTCAGTATGTGGTCTTCATGGTCCACAAGGCCCTAGAGTACTGTACATCTGGAAAGTGCTTTCTATACCAGGCATGCCTGTCTAAATTCTAACCTTCTAAAAATTCAAATATGTCCATTAATATACTTTTTCTGAACATAAACAGACATTGTTTTTTTGGGGGGGAGCAAGCTGTCACCTTCATACTTCCATTTACTTTGTCTCGAACCTGGAAATCCATGGCACTTCTATAAGCATATAAAATAGAAACTGCATGACTTGTGGGTGTCAATTAGAATTAAATGATCATTAGTTTTTAATGACTCCCCAACCTGATTAATTGCATGATTTAAACCACTGATAGCTTTGGACTAATTGCAAACCATTGTATCAGTACAAAATAATCATTATTATTAAAATCTAATAGCGTTCATTAACACAGCAGGGATAGCGTTTTGCTATGATGTAATGTAGATAATATAAATATGTCATCTCACTGACCATGTTTGATCATTTTCTAAGTGGCATACTACAGTGGTGTGCTTTCGAGGAGCGAGCAAGCTGAAAAAACACACTGAACCACTATTCTATTTCTGCAAATCGATAGAAGCTTTTCACAATTATGTGAATTGTATGCATTCCAATAAGACGTCTTCTCGGTGAGTAACGGTCGCCTGGCCAAGGGGTTGATTTCTGTAATGACTGAAATTGAAGAAATGGATGAGCTCATCAGCACAAAAGAAAAAGTTAATGGTATGGTTTTCCAGGCATTTCTTAATGACTACGTTCCAGCAACCTAGTTTTTATTTATTTATTTATTTATTTATTTATTTATTTATTTATTTATTTTTAGAAATCAAGACTGTATATTGGTTTCCTGAGAGATGTGAAATTTTATTTAATAATGAAAAAAATTCAGCATGGCTTCCATATTTTATACATGTATTATTATTATTATCATTATTATTAATAATAATAATAAATAATTTTTTAATACTACAATATAAATACTAAACTCATATTGTATAACAAAATAATAATAATAATAATAATACTGATAATATTAATATTAATAATAATAATAATAATAATAATAATAATAATAATAATAGTGGTAATAAAATTTAGTATTATTAATATTATTAATATTATTATTATTATTATTTTAATTATTTACTTTTTTTCTCAAAATCTACAAATCTAGCAATGGGTTGTAATGGACACTTTCAATGCAGGGAAGAAATATTTCTTAATGAGAATGGTGCAGCATACATCCATCAGATTGATTTGTTTTAATATTTATTTATTTGTTTACTTGTTTAGAAATAAAGACATCGGTGCATTGCTGGCCTGACAGATCGGAAATTTTATTTAATAATAATAATTTTAAGAAATTAACATTGAAAAGACTTCAGCAGGGACTCATATCTTCTGTCTGTCTGATTAATTAATTAAACAGAAGGAAGATACAAAAGTTAATGAATTATTTTTTCTCTCTCATATATATATATAAGAATCTATTGAAGATTCTCCCCTCGGAGCCATGTCATCTAAACTACTACCCACAGCTCTTTTCACATGCCTCGAACTAAAACCCCATCACGCTCACCACAAGCCTCCCTCAAGAAGAAGCTTGGCTCGTGTGCTCTAAAAGCAGAGCCTGGAGTGACCAGCGGACCTGACATGCCTCCAAACACATTGATCACCGGTCTGTCTTGTTACGCTGACACAAACCCGCTGATGTGGACACGTCCAAGCTCATGGCCCTGCTCTCGGCTATCAGACGGACCACCCCGATGATTAATGCGTGTCCCGGCAGGCGTCAGCGTCCTCGGTGGCCGATTCATCAATCACATGGACAGCTACAGTTTCTTAGCCCGAGGACCTCTGATCTAAGTTCTTGTTATTATGTGTTCATTTCCAGGTGTGAAGCGTGACTCTCTCAATATGATACCGGCTTATATTCATATAGAAATAGTTTCATATCATAAGGACAAAGTGAAAAACTGTTACTTGACATTTATGTGAAGTATACACCACTTATAAGACTAGCCATTCAATTGGGACAAAAGTAATGGCTCCCTCTAAAAGGATGACGAGTTAGTGTGTGTCCTTGGCAGCCAATGAGCTGCATTAGTGGAAGATTTAGCACACGCCAAAGCTTATGAGGTGCTCTTTGACCATTTAGTCGCCATTTCATCTTCTTCAGCTCTCTGTGAGCGTTGCCTTTTATAGAGTTTTAAAGGTGTGGCTACATTTACATCGGCTTGGTAATACATGGCTGATTGGTGTTTATAAACATGTACATGAGAACTTTTATAACTATGGCAGGATTTGTTATGTTTTCTGCAGTTTGGCCTAAGAATAAATTGGCACACTTTAGTAAAAGATTAATCAGTGAGACCCAATAAGTACATTAATTATCTCGTGTGTGCTTTTTGTGAAATTGTCTTAATATATTGCCAAATAATTTCCCTATTTCAAGTGTTTTTTTTGGGTTTTTTTCTGGAAGGTATTAAAGATAAATTCTAATTGATTAACACAATTCTGAGCGCGAGAAATTGTTGGAAAAAGGCTAAAAAGTCGACTAACAGGCGGAATTGTCTTAGATTTGTATTAGAATACCCTCAAAAATATATGAGATATCTTATATAAAATATAAATATCAAATATATTAGAATTTCAGATCAATTTGCCTTTATTCAAGATATTTACACTTAAAGTGTAAATTGATGTACACGTTTCTTTCTCACTCATAAAGCATGGGGGTACAAACTTTTGCACTAATGTACAGTATATGCAGATTTTATCGATTTTACATCAAAGAGAGATTTCATTAACATTATGATTGAGGCTTCATAAAATGCTACAGCTCCTGTTTATTTCCCTCCAAAGCTTCTCTACAATGTTTCATCATCATCATCATCATCATCGGCTTCTTCGTGTCATTTCATCAAGCCACGACCTGTGAGCTTCCGAGTGAAGCCGAGGGTTAGAATCACACCGATATCCCTTGCAGATTCCCTCCACCTCCACTGATTACAGACAATGATGGCTAAGGTTAAGACAAGTGAAGTGGTAGAGGATCAAAAACGGCAAAGGGAAAGAAAAAAAAAACGCTCAGGGTTTTGAGTGCATGTCAAGATCATGTAGAGCAAGAAAGATTGAGAAGAGCGCAGTCCTGCTTCGTTTCAACCTTCACATGGGCGCAGGGGTGAAGAAGAAAGAGCCGTCAGAGAAAAATAATCAACACATGACCATCGCTCTGAGCAACAGCGTGAGAACTTCAAAAGACTGCTTTCTCAGCTCAGCATGCTGGCTACAGTTCTACCTGAGGGTGGAGTCACAGCAGGAAGTCACCGCGGGATACCGAGCATGTCCTGCTCGCGCTAACGAGCTGTCCAATCAAATCGCATCAGTCGAGCGGTTGAGGTAGGAAGCGTTTCCATGCGTTTTTTTCGCCGTCCGTGCGCTTCAGACACGTCTGGAAACTAACGCATTAAACAATTCCTTACACCACAGCGCTGCTGAATTCTGATTGGTCAGAAGGTGTTGATTCGTTCTCTATGACAGCAGCTATGACAGTGGTGCAGCTACGAAAATCACCGCTTTGTGTTTACGCACTCGTTATACAGTAATACGTCATTGTTTCTATAGTAACAGCTCACTAAAAGTAAGGATTATTTACATTTATTTCACATTTATGGAAGGAGTCTCCAGTGTCAGTGAAAGATGTGTATAGCTGCTATGACGTAAGTGAGAACTTGTTTCACAGACAACCAACGATGTAACTATAAACGGATAAAAACGTATTTTTGTAAATGAATGCAAATTGTAATTGTTGGTGAATTGCTATGGTATAAGAGCGGGGGGGAAAAACACCTCCGGAGGTGCTGTTATAGGAAAATAATGAACTCCAGGGCGATAATAGAAAAAATCCTCTTCACGTCATCACGCCGTTGTTGATTATTTTCCTGTAACCTCATGACACAAAGTGTGTTCAGGCCTTTAAGTTTCCATCATAGGAACCACTGCAAGAACACGGGACTTCGTTAACCGTTCAAAGAACATTCAGGGAACCATTTTGTTCTCAGACTGTAAAACATTTCAGAAGAAATCCTCCTCGCGCTTTGATCAGAAGTCTTACAGTTGGACAGTTGGACAGGAATGAAGTCTTCCCTCCGCATCCCTCCGCACCTCGCATTATTATTCATAATCAGGAGAAAACTGAGACGGTGCGCCCGTGTGAAAGGAAGAGATTACAGTGTGGGATGAAGAGGGAAGAACAAAAATTCTGCGATTGCCTGGAATGTGAATATAAAAAAATAACAACATCAGGATATTAATTTCATCCAGACGATGTTAGGTTAGTCATGATAAATTCCAGATCTCACAAATTCAATTTCACGTCATCCTGTGCGAGTCAGAGCGGTTTGGTGAGTCTTCCTTCTCTACAGACGTCTACAAACACGACACGCACGCGGCGTTAGATTGTTATATAATGTAATATGCCGTGAACTGCAGTATACCTATAAGTATAAATATACTGTAGATACACTCGAAGATTCCATATTTCCTCAATTTATTAACATTTCCAAGTGCTTACCCCTGATGCAAAACTCTGAAGGAAGGAGAGCTCGGAAATTAGTCGTTTCTATGGAAACGCACATCCTCTTAAGTCCTTTGGAATAGAAATCTACACTACACACTGTGCTTTATTTATTATGCAGTCAATACTAGAAAATAACAGAAAAGGCTTGACAGAAAGACACTGAAATCCCTCGGCAACATACTTTACATTATTTAAATAAAACAAAAAGGAAACTTTGTGACATAGATCTGATATTAAATAAGCATTAACCGGTGGTAGATTCTAGAAAGTGTTATTTCTTTATAAACAAAGCTGCAAAAAAGCTCGGCTTCCTTGCGTGATCTTGCGCGTGTGGGTGTGTTAGTTTGCATAATGATTGACAGGTCATGTAAACACAAGTCGTGAAAGTGCTAGTGCTAGAAAAGTGGATAGGAACGACAGCACTGACGTGTTTTATAGCAGAAAGCAGCAACATGAGGTTCAATTGTGGTTTTTGTTTTAATTCCCAAAAAAAATCACACGCGCAACATCACGTCCGGTTTAATAAAATAGATTAAAATCCTCATGTTTAACTGTGTATTATCACGTAGCAGCGAACAGACTACTCGCCCTTTAGGGTCATGAATAGGCTTTATTTTGATTAGATCTTGAAATTAAAATGCTGCACATATTGTCTTTTAATTGGCTTTTTCAGCCCTCCAGGGTTAAATGCATTATTTGTTTATTTTTACTTTGTAACAGCAATCAAAAAGAAATGGAGCAAAACTGACGTGATTCGATTTAGTAGCCTGCGGTCTTCGTTCAGAATCCGGGGGGTATAGTTTCAGTTAAAAAAAATAAAATCACCTCACGAATCGATTCACGATCAAATGCGATCGATAATCATTTGTTGTGTGTCAAATGAACACGTTTAGAAGGAATCGTTGATGTCGTGTCATTGATCGGTCACTAAACGGATTTTCTGCTTCAGCCCACTTGGCATTTGCCTGAGTATAATGTGAGCCGTTACCTAAAACGAATTTGACACCTTTGCTCGAGAGCCAGCACACGAACATATCCCCTGGCTTAATTAAACACAAATGAATCATTTTCCTGCCAATATTTCAGTCTCTCTATGCTGCTAATAGCATTGTAGGGTGTTCTCCACTTCTAGCGCACTCATTTTACCCTAATGAAGGCCTCGTTAATGAGCTGATAAAAAAAGTCCTATAATGTTCAGTGGAGAGGGAGTAAAGCATTCCAGACTGGCAAACACTGCTAAAGCTAGGCTGCAGCACAAAGCTAACTTCAGTGCTAATTACCACCATTACCGCTAATGTTGTAGTTCTGTCAGAAACACGGCTCATGAGCGTAAATGTACAGTGTATAAAGGAATGCGTATGAAATATCCTCTTTAAAGACATGAAATGAGATACAGATACAGAAAACGTGCGGTTTTTCACACAGAATGCCGCATGGCCAGTTTTTTAGAATTAAATACATTTGTTACACTTCACAGAATATCCACCAGGTGGAGCATGGATTCAAGTGCTCCCGCGTTTGGACCGCAGTGCAAAACTGAATCTCACGTAAAGCCCAAAGTATGTTTCACTTTTTATGAGTACGCTAGGAACAGCGTACTGCAGACTTTTCGAACCACACGGACTTTGTACACGCAGGTCGCACGTGCGCATTTCATTCTTTCGCACTATTTAGTTGTTCCACAAGGTGGCAACAGTGAACCAGGGCCGATGATTCTCAAGGTAGTTGAGGAAAAAAACAGAATAAACGGAAGAGACGGAAAAGAGTGCCTCTTGGATTATTTCTCTATGAGTTTTCTTGTAAATGCTGTCAGATGATTCGTTTAGTGAAAGACTGCTCTAAATACACGCGTCTCGTTTTACCCAGCGGCTCGCTTTACTCTGTTCTGCCGTTATCTGATCACGGGAAAGTGTTTGTCGGGATGCGATAAGAAGAAGAAGAACCATTTTCAGGGATTTTTTTTTTTTAGTAAGAAATGATCAGGCATAAGGAAGCCCAGCCGGTGTAATTTCTCCTGATTGGTAAACATCGTGAAAACTAATCACATGACACCCACGTGTGCGTTAAAAATGCGTGAGAAGGTGAAAGAGAAGGTGATCCCGTGGTACGCCGAGATACGCTGCGGTGTGTCACTCAGTGCTGTTATAGGAAAATAATCAGCGATGGGGTGGTGCTACTGTTACCCCGCCAAAGCATGTCCTGAAATGTTTTATTCCTCTAATACTACAGTAATCTGTAAACAAATACAATTTGCATTTATTAAAGAACAAAGAACAACACATTATACTTTTTTATCCGTTTATAGTTACATTTAATGTCGTGGAGCATCCACGAAAACGATTTTTCCTGTTCTCACTTCCGTTATAAACAGTCGTCTCGTCACGAGCCTCTCTTAAATTTAATAAGTAAAAAAAAAAAAAAATTAAAAATGGACTTTTTTTCAGTACTTTTCTGTACATTTACTTTGCTCATATTCTTATCAAACTTTTTTTTTTTTTCCCCAGCCAGTGAGTCAGAGCTCGGGTTCATTCTGACCATGCAGCAGTAACAGTGACCGGCGTGATCAAGACCAGATTAATTCCGTCTCTTCTGAAACCTCAGAACCTCAGTAGCAGCAGAGCCTCGGAAATAGATTGTGCCGCACCGCATCCATCCGTCATGTCTGAATAATGCCCTAGTGTGGAATTTCAATGCGTTATTTATCCCCAAACTGGAAAGATATGAAGCACGGGGCCGTGGACCTAATTACAAACGCGATGGAGAGCTGGAGCATGAAAAGATTCTGGATGCATCTAATATGATGGAGTATTAATCACGGCAGGCTGTTCCATGCGTGCTCCATATCGTGTTTAGTGAAAATGTGATGAAACAAAACAGGGAAACGCTTGGCCTGATATGAAATTTAAAAAAGAAAAAAAGTTTCATTTCTTGTCTGACATGTCAGCTCAATCATAACAAAAGTCCTCGTAGATCCTCCTGATTAGTTACAGAAGGAAAGCACGGAGGCGGCATTATCGATATTTTCCCTCTCGTTTCGTGGAGACTGAAATGACATCGGTGCCCCTGACGCCCACTTTGCCCCGCTTTTCTGTCTGACTCACCACCCTGCGAATTATACCCTCATATTCTGCAGCAATTTGGCCACGATTTTTCTCCCTCTGACATCTGATGCGTGCTCAGCGATGCAATTCAGTTTCTCACAGAGGAACGAATGAAAAGGGATATCTCTCTATTTCTAACACAGATACATTCCTATTGGCATGCGTCCACGGGGCATCGTTTATTTCTTAAATAAACGCCTCGCTGATGGCAGCAGACCTGATGAATGACAAGAACTCCAGGGCAGTGGAAGTTAGCAGGAGGCAGGCACTCGAATGGCGTCATCCCAAAGACTCTAATCTCACAGAATTAGGCTTTCCATGGTGCTGACTCGCGCTCAGAGCAGTGCCCAGGTAGATTTCCATCCAAATGTCACACCGATTTTAATCTGATTTCTGAAAAGCTGACCGATCACCGTGCAGCTTTCCGACAAGTTCAGGTCCGTCGCTGTCAAGTTGAAGAGCAACAGATCACTGAGAAATTGAGGTCAGAAAACATTATTAGCTATAGACAAGATCTTCTTTAGTCGTTACCGTTATGGTAATCTGTTCACTCTACGTTTACACTAGCAAGTCGCTTCTCACTCGTGGGTGTCACCTGACCAGTGTTTTTTTTTTTTTAAATATATACAGTTCTGTATATATACAGTTCTTATATACATGTATATATATATAGTTCTGATAAGAAACTGTCGTAGCCAAAATGTAAATGCTTCTAAAGCTAAGACATGAAACAAAAATGAACCACGCTTGGTCGCTGTCTCGCTGCCGCGTCCTACGAAGCCACTTTAGCCTGCTATGTGTATCAGCAGTGCTTCAGGACTTTAGGAAGATCACACCGCAGTTTGGTCTGCTGTCTAGCGGACCATTACACATTGAGATGAATCTCACGCTACGCTTCACTCCGAATGCCTCGCACCCTGACTCTGCTGTCAGCTGACATGTTACGTTACTACAGCGCGAGAAATCATTAGCAGAGCTAGCACTCATGTGTTTTTTTCCCTCCCCAAACAGCTTCTTTCTGGGTTTTTTTTTTCATTCCTGCTGTGGTGCTGGAATAAATGATGTTTCAGAAATGATGCTTGCAGTCCTCGCTCCCTGAGACTGAGCAGACGATCTTTCGGGAGCATGGCTAGTCGTTAGGGCATGTATTAGCGTTAGATCAGGAGGAAAGCACTGCACGCTGTGTCTTAATTCATGGTGGAGTCACAGGAGGACAGATGTCGTGGTGCGACGCAGAGTTATGGATCTTCTAACCTTCAGAACGGAGCACATACTTGTGTCTGGGTTTAGTTAGATTATTTGTTGTTGTTGTTTTTTTTTCTAATAGCACTTCATATTTTATTCAAAAGATATCAAAGAACCGGGACATTCAGCTAATTACAAAAGCGAGCAGAAAGACATGCTGGGACAACACGGACGTATCAGATATCATGGAATATTAATGACTGTAGGCTGTTCGTTTTTGCAATGAGTTCATTTTGCTCGATCATAACAGCACTGATTGTACAAAAAAAAAAAAGTGCTCATGAATCTGTTTGATGAGTTTCAGAACATCCCAAAGCATTTTCTTTATTTCTATCTCATCGTCTATTTCTCAAGCCTAAGTGCCCCCTCTAAATGCACAGCCATCGACTTTATGCCTTGGCATTTAAGTAACTTTAGTAATTTGGACTCACTGGCTCGCTGCAGGGCTAAATACACTCTGACACCGCGCTACACAGATGCCAGATTAAGAGATCGGATAATGAGCCTCTGTCAGAGCCACTCATTCTAAATCTTCTCCATAGCCCAAGTCCAGAAATCACTCACTGTCACTATTCTTTATCTTAATCCTCAGCCACTGACTTGTGATGATGATGATGGTTCTGATGATGACATTTATAATGATAATGATGGTGATGATTATAGTGGTGATGATGATGATGATGATGGTGATGATTATAGTGGTGATGGTGGTGATGATTATAGTGATGATGGTGATGATTATAGTGGTGATGATGGTGATGATTATAGTGGTGATGATGGTGATGATTATAGTGGTGAT